>JAEKDQ010000488.1:0-65549 GCA_026937815.1 Etheostoma perlongum
ATTTTAGCTCCGTTTTAGAGAGAAAAGTGGCGTGTAGATGTCACGAAATAAACAGGACGGCGTCAGAGGGACTGCCTCCCACAATGCACCTCTTCAGGCTCACTCACACACAAAGATCGTCTATTGGGAAAGATGAACGGGGGGGGGGAAACAAAATGGCGAATCTTAACGCTATAAAAAAGTATGAAAAATACGTAAAGAAATGTTTTTAAATGTTAAGAAGAGATGTAAAGACATCTTAACTTTATAACGTGTGAAAAATACATACATTTTAATCTTTTAAACGTATAAATATGTCAAACCACGTTTTAAATGCGCAAAATATCTTTCCAGTTTATTCATCCAATTTATTTATTTGACTTTATGTATTTTACACAATAACTCACTCTTGAAGTTTAACTTTAATTTAATATGTTGTAATCATTTTATAAGGCTATATCCCTCTATTTAAAATTTTTTATCTGAAACACCTACTCTCTTTATTTTATTTATTGGCATACAGGCGGTAAAATAAGATATTTTTTATTAAATACCTAGATGTATATTTTACATTCCCTGCAGTCATGGAGGGGTACTTGAACGCGTCTGCAGTTATGCTTGTAGTTCCTGTTCATCACCACCAGAGGGCGCATTTACACCAGAAACAGCTGACAGCTGGAACTCAGTCACTGAACCTTCAAAGGTTTGATTTTATTAATTATTTAATGATTTTTCCATTAGACACATCTTAAAAGGGGATTATTAAACGTTTACTACTATATTAGATTCAATATATTTTAATTGATCGATTTTAGGCTATATAAATAATAAAAATTAGAGGAAAAACCTGGAAAAACGTGTCTGCAGTGCTGCTTGTAGTTCCTGTTGATCACCACCAGAGGGCGCATTTACACTAGAAACAGCTGACAGGTGGAACTCAGTCACATTATGAATTATTTAATGATTTTGCTATTAACAACCTCCCAACATGGGAATATTAAACTTTTACTACTTTATTAGATTCAAAATCTTTAAATTGATCAATTTTAGGCAAAAAAAAATAAAACTTAGAGGAAAAACCTGAAAAAACGGGTCTGCCGTTCCTCTTGTAGTTTCTGTTGATCACCACCAGAGGGCGCATTTATACCAGAAACAGCTGACAGCTGGAACTTAACCTTCAAAGGTTTTATTTTATGAATTATTTAATTATTTTGCTATTAGAAACATCTTAAAAGGGGAATATTAAACTTTAACTACTTTATTAGATTCAATATCTTTAAATTGATCGATTTTGGGCTATATAAATGTGATGGCAGCGCTGCTTGTAGTTCCTGTTGATCACCACCAGAGGGCGCATTTACACCAGAAACAGCTGACAGCTGGAACTCACTGAACCTTCAAAGGTTTTATTTTATGAATTATTTAATGATTTTGCCATTAGACACACCTTAAAAGGGGGATATTAAACGTTTACTACTTTATTAGATTCAACATATTTTAATTGATCGATTTTAGGCTATATAAATAATAACAATTAGAGGAAAAACCTGAAAAAAAACATATTAACGGTCTATGGGTTTAGGCATGAGGAGTGGGGATTGGATAGGGTAAGGACAACAGGCTAAGCCAATCAGAGGCAATAGGCTCGTTCGAGATGAACTGCGCCTCGCCTGTAAAGGGGACGAGAGCAGGCGGCAGCAGCAGGGGGGGGGGTAAAAACTGCGGAAAAGTCGGACAGTTTCCAGCCGATTTCAGCAGAATTCAGGCTGGACAGGAAGTGACAAACACACTGTGGTGCTGCTGCCGCCTGCTCTGGTCCACTTTACAGGCGAGGCGCCGTTCATCTCCAACGAGCCTAATATAAGGAAGATCACCAGGCACGTCCTATGAAGTCGACACGTCTAGTGGATCCGATCTAGCATATACACTCCTGGATCCCCTGTGTGACTGAAGATGTTCCCCTGAACAAATACTAGGACAAATTTGAAATGTTTCCTTTCTGAGGGATAGCTCACCAGGATAAGTTGCTGACATGATAACCTGAGGTTGAGGGATCGAATCCCACCAGCGCCAGAAGTTTTTGAAATGTCTCTCCTCAGTGAGACATCAAATACAACCTCCAACACAGCTGCTTCAGCTTCATGTATAGCTTTGTGTGATAAATACCATGCTTTCTATTCAGAAGGTTGTGTGTTCAACTCTTTTGAGATGCACTTAATTTGAAAGTCCAACACCCACAACGAACAAGTCAAATACTATATGCTACAGGTTGTGTTAGATCTGATAGCTCAGTGTGGTAGAGAGCTGGTCCAGAGATGTCAAGGTTATGTGTTCAAACACAGGAACAGGCTACTTTAATTTACTTTGTAACTTTATTTTGCCCTTTACACCCACAATGACAAAGACAAATACATCCAGAGAACCTTTACGTGCGTACTTGCGTTGGTAGCGCAGTTGGTTTGTGCTCGGCTCTTAGGCCCAGGGTCGAGTGTTCAAAGACCGGCTCGTTGCCAGTGTATGTGCAAACACTTAGACAGGAAAGAGAGGTCAGGAAAGGCAGTGCAGGTTAGGAGAGGTTAGGAGAGGATTTAGACAAGGACAGGCAGGAATCACAATAATAGTACTCAGAGACAGGTCTAGAGTAGGGTAACTCAGAATTAGGTCCAGACCAGAGTAGGGCAAGTCAGTGTCAGGTCGAGAACAGAGTAGGCCAACTCAAAGTCGGGTCCAGACTAGGGAGAAGTCTAGACCAGAGTAAGGCAACTCACAGTTAGGTCTACATCAGAGTAGGGCAATTCAGTGTCAGGTCCAGAACAAAGTAAGATTTGATTCAAACTCAGGTCCAGACTAAAGTAAGGCAATGCAGAGACAGGTCTAGTCCAAAATAGAGTAATGCAGGGAGAAGTCTAGAACAGAATAGGGAAAATCAGAGAGAAACTCCGGTGAAAGGAAAAGTTTGAATTCATTTTTTCTTTATGGACAAAAAATGCACGTGCGCTTTTATGGCATTTACTGTGTGTAATAACACCTTTTGACATTTGTATGCCTTTTCAGAGCTTCTTTTTACATTAAAACATGTTATTACATTGTAATAACTCTGTAATAACACTTTTGGCATTTTGTATGCCTTTTTCAGAGATTCTTTAACATAAAACATACTATTACTTACTTTATTACATTTTTTCATGACATTACTATGAGTATACAGTGAGTACGGTATGAAGAAGGAATGAATGGAGTGAAGGAACTTCTCCGTTGTGGTCCAGAACCTCATCTGGGGAGAAAACAAGAGGAAGAGAGTTTAATGGATTATTCTGGGCAGCAGGTCAAACAAGCATTGCAACTTAACTGTAACTCTGGCATAACAATGGTGGGCGACTGTGCTTGAAAGTGTGCGTTTGATTTATTGTCATATGACCAACTCACACAAATGATGTCATCTGCACACATTTTTGTGGTTGGCTGACAAATGACCAGCAAAGTTGAAAGGTTTGAAAGGTTTGAAAGGTTTTGTTAACCTTTGAGAACAATATTAAGCGATGAAGGGTAGTATCTGCTTTCACATTCGGCTGCAGTATTTTCAGTGTTTTGTCTACAAAATGTTAAATTTAAAAGCCACCTGAGAGGAGAAGAAGGAACCAGCTGAACGTGCTCAGAGATTTATGACAACCAACAACAGCACTACACCCCCGAGCTACCACACGCATAACGTCTCCTCTGACAGCTGACCAACAACTCTAAAACTAACACTGCCATCGTCGTCATGAGCTAACACACCATTCAGCTTCAACACAAATTCTCTGAACTGTTCCACACATTGATTTGTGTGTTTTCTCCTTCAAAACACTCTGCTCTAGCACTACATAGTCTTATTCCACTTCTTCAGCATGAACAACACAACCTGGGCCTAACACACACACACAAGGTAACAGTTGTGCCACTGGAAATATCTCTACCACAAGCAGGAATTCAACCCACGCCAACACTTAACCACTGACCTAACAACACAACCAGGAGAGCACCGAGTCTTCTCTCGCTAACATGTTGTTGGAGGACATTTCCACAAACAGTGTCTCAGCTCCTCCAGAGATCTATATTATAATCCTTACTGTGGACAGTGTGACCGGCCCTTTCAAATGAACTCAACCCCTCAACGTTACCCCCAGCAGCTGTTAATGGTGAGAGACAGCATGTCCTACCTCAGAGCTTCACACAGAGAACATGCTCCTCCAGTTGGTCTAGAAGCTTCCTCTTCTTCCCACATGGCTTCCATTAACACTGCATGTCAGCTGATCGTCCTCCTGGGTCAGCTGATCGTCCTCCTGGGTCAGCTGATCCTGGGTCAGTTGATCGTCCTCCTGGGTCAGCTGATCCTGGGTCAGCTGATCCTGGGTCAGCTGATAGTCCTCCTGGGTCAGCTGATCGTCCTCCTGGGTCAGCTGATTGTCCTCCTAGGTCAGCTGATGCTGGGTCAGCTGATCATCCTCCTGGGTCAGCTGATAGTCCTCCTGGGTCAGCTGATCGTCCTCCTGGGTCAGCTGATCCTGGGTCAGCTGATCGTCCTCCTCCGGGCTCTTCTGGCCGCTGACTGTGTTGTTTGATCTCATCATCCTGTAGAAATATTAATGGTATGAAGTCAGTAATATGAAAGAGTTTCAAAGCAACCACAGTTTTAATCAGGAGAGACCTCGTTAACTGCAAAACAAATACAACAATTCCCATATTAACTGTCATATGAATCCACGCTATATAGATATCCTAGATATCACAGGATGAGTGACATATCCCGTGCAAAAACACCACTCGAGTCCAATATTTAGGTCCCCTTGTGAATTATAACACTTGTGGTGCGACTCAAGGCTGCAGGGTTCCTTTAACATTGTCTAAAATGTCACTAACTGGTCAGCATTAAAACAGAGGACGTACCCACAGTCGATGGATCTCGCGCCCCTGACTTGTCAGAAACTCCCCCCCAGCATCAGAGCCGGGGACGAGTCCCGGGGCAAGCCGGGGTATCTCAGTCTGTCGCCCGGCGAGGGTGACCTGTCCTTTCCATCACCTCCCTGCTGAGGAGTCCTCCACTCCTCCATCCTGCCTTTTGTTGTCCTCCTGAAAGAAGGAATGGAAGAAAAAGACAAGGACCTCCTCCCAGCTGGACGTCCCTCCACATTATAGTCAGACACTTGATTCACAAACTTAATATTCAAGTTATGTAATATGGAGCAATACGGGTAATAAAACAGATGACATAACTGCTCCATCTTAAGGCCAAAAGGACACTCTTTGTTCCTCTAATTTTATTATGCATAAATAGTAG
Organism: Etheostoma perlongum; assembly: GCA_026937815.1. Classification (NCBI taxonomy): domain Eukaryota; kingdom Metazoa; phylum Chordata; class Actinopteri; order Perciformes; family Percidae; genus Etheostoma; species Etheostoma perlongum. Next base: position 5,297 of record JAEKDQ010000488.1, read on the forward strand.
TAAAAGTTTAATAATTCTTTTGTAATTCATAAAATAAAACGTTAAAAAACCTTTGAAGGTTTAATGACCGAGTTCCAGCTGTCAGCTGTTTCTGGTGTAATGGCGCCCTCTGGTGGTGATCAACAGGAACTACAAGCAGAACTGCAGACACGTTTTTATTTACTTTAAAAAATAAAGACGTAAATAATCTTAGACTGTATCGAAAGATTCAGCTAATACTTTAACAAGCATTCTTGTATTTTTGGAGAAATAAATTCCTGTTGTGAATATCCTCCAGAGTAGAGAGGGGTCTCTTTCACTCTTTCCTGAACTGTGAGTGGACAGAAAAGTGGGCGGGCTGCTGTGTGAGTGTTCAGAGGGCAAAGTTTCCCTTCATGCATCAACAGAAGCTTTCTGCACCAGCTGCAGAGAAAACACGTTCCTGTTGGGAGAAAGAGTGAGAACAAAGATCATTTTCCTCAGACACCGAGGACATGGCTGAGAAGAAGAAGAAGAAAGCCATTTTATTTAACTTCTGGGGAGTTGCTGTCTCTTCCAGACCTCGTGCAGTTTTCCATAAACTGGAGGAGTTACACAACCTGCCAGGGTAAGGACCAGTTGTCTTTGCACTGTAAAAAATGCCCAGTCCAGATCAAATTAAAGGTATTATTTTTATAACAAACATCATGCATGCTACATTAAAACACATTACATAATTAAATGATCTATCAAAGCAGGAATGTGACTGGAATATGCAGCTGTGGCAGAAGTTTGATAAATCTTTATTTAAATTAGAACAAGTCTGTTTTGTCAGTCAGTGAAATAATTCAGTATTTGACTTTAATCTGCTGTTACTCTTAAACACACAGAAAGTTTAGATGACAGGTGTCGAGCAGTTGTCTAAACTTGTTCCCAGAAAATCAGGTTAAGCCGTCTCTGTACAAATATGTTGTCCAGCAAGCTGAACCTAATCATTACTCTTATCTGAATATAACTGACACAATCCCATTTCTATTCAATACTGAGGATACACTTCGTAAAATAAGCCCGCCCACACCAGTTTCCACCCTCCACTTCTTTCTCATATTTAATCAGACACCTTTTTCTTTTCTTTAATCCCGTTAATTTAAAAACTCTTTCCTAAATTGTCTCTAGCTTCAAACCAAACCTCATAAAAGACCTGTTCCCTGTCCTGGGAAATCCTTATCTATATGACAATGTTACAACATTACTCCAAGTTACAAGCCTGATAAAAAATACTTTAATTTCCTTTTACAAATACAGAGACTGCTTGCCATGCAGAGTTGCACAGTTTAGCAATGAGTTTGTCTGGTTGCAGACCCAAACACTCTCCTGAAATGACACTAACTAGGGCAACTAGTGACCTTCTAGTTGCAATGACCTTTGACCGTGTTGTTCTGTCTTGCTGCCACTATACTTTAGTTCTGCCTTCGACACTTTGGACCACGACATCCTCCTGAAATGCCTCGAGAACCTCCTTGGTCTCAACGTGTGGGCACTTTCCTGAGTAATACAACACAAAGAGTTACATTAAATAATAATATACACACGTCTTCTTGCTCTGATTATCTTCCATAACATGTTTTCTTCAGACTAGTGGAAAGAAACATTTATTTTAATACACTTTATCTGTTTGTGTCTGTAGGTTTCTGCTAAATTCACGAAAATTTAGCATTAGATAATGCCTCATTTGCATATTTAAACATCACATTTCTGAAAACTTGTAATATAAAACATATTTCTCTTAATGAAGCCTAAGCACTTGGAAAGTTTCCTGTTGACATCTGTTAAATATTTAACCCAATGTACCAGTAGTGTCTTGCCTTAAACTTAATGTTTGTCTCTCTGGGGGTTTCAGTGGTTTTCTGTCCAGCGTGGCGTCCCAGAAGGACAGTGCCATGAGCCGGGCGGAGACAGGCGAGATGACGCTATCTCAGGTGGGTGGAGACACGCGCGCTACTTACTTCCAAAATACCAAAATAACTACAATTGATTTACTGATGGTGACTGATTATGGAGCCTTTTACTGGGCCTCTTTACTGCATCCTTGAAACAGTTTTGTGTGTGTGTGTGTGTGTGTGTGTGTGTGTAGATGATCCCAGCATTCGAGGCGGAGTTTGTGAAGGAGGCCAAGGTCAAGGGTGTGACTCTGCCGTCTGATTGGTCGGTCAGAGCCCTGCTGCAGGAACTCAGAGGAGCGATGACGGACGTCCAACGAGCCGTGCTGAAGACGGCTGCCAGTCTGCGTCACAGTGGTACACACATTGATATATTCACGTTACTGGCCAACTGACTACATTTATATAACCCTGTAAATTGCTATTGATTTATGGATGTACTTCTTATTTCACAACAACACTATGGCAGTCAACCCAATAAAGTGCTACTCTACAGGCTCTAAAGACGAGTTTTAAAAGAACAGAACATGTTAAAAACAGAAAAGAATAGCATGAGAGAAATAAAATGTAACTGTAAATACCTAAAGTTATACATCCTAAAATATAGTACCTATGCTAGTTGTTTTCCTTGCCAAAATGTAGCCCAACTACTTAGCCACCTTCCCGTCTAGTTTCATGCAATGCAAATATCTCCACGCCAGCTTAAAGACAGAAATGTGGACGGAGATCTCCAGCCGTCCAGCACGTATCTCAGGGTTAAAAGATGTAAACAGAAAGCAGATTGTCTGACGTTACTCTGCGGTAGAAAATCATGGATGTAGGAGTTTAACCCTGATGTTGCCCTCTGCTCAAATTTGACCAGTTTTCAGTTCTTTTTTAATCACAAAAAATGGGCGCTGAAAACGTCAACATTAGAAATATCAAATAACATCTCATGTCATCAGATTTGTTGTGCTCACTAGTTATACCCTTGCCATGACGCCCAATCTTCTTGAAATGTCCCTCATTTTTAGATTAGATTAGATTAGCACTGTAATTAGATTAGATTAGCACTGTAATTAGATTAGATTAGATTAGATTAGCACTGTAACTAATGTAAAATTTGTTTGAGAAAACCTTAAAACCCTAAAGTTGAAGTAATAATAATAGTGATAACACAAAGTAATAATTCAATCTACACAGCTCTATAAAGAAGGAAATATCTATATATCTAAATAAAATGTCAGAAAAAGCGATGATAGTGTTGATTTTTGATGGTTGACGGGAAGACAACACAAGGGTTAAGATACAGAAAATACTTTGGAGAAAGAACAACAACAGTGAAAAGTAAGAGCAGGGATTTATTATCTGTGAGGACGAGGTGGATCTAGATTAGATTAGATTAGATAACTTTATTCATCCCACAGCGGGGAAATTCCCTTGTTACAGTAGCATTTTCTGCAATAAAAACAATAGACAATGAGCAGTAGGTAGACTGAAGTAAAGTGGCGTCAAATAAAGGTTTTGTAAAGTAAAGTGCAGTTGCCATGGTACAAAAAAACAATATTGCAGTGTAAGTAAGTGACGTTAAAATTAAATTGAATATGTAATTAATGTAATCTGTTTCTGAAAGGTCTGTAAGTAGTCATTAATACTAACTAAATCGAGTCATTAATGCTACCTAAATCGAGTCATTAATGCTACCTAAATCGAGTCATTATGCTACCTAAATCGAGTCATTATGCTACCTAAATCGAGTCATTATGCTATCTAAATCGAGTCATTATGCTACCTAAATCGAGTCATTATGCTACCTAAATCGAGTCATTATGCTACTTAAATCGAGTCATTATGCTACCTAAATCGAGTCATTATGCTACTTAAATCGAGTCATTATGCTACCTAAATCGAGTCATTAATGCTACCTAAATCGAGTCATTATGCTACCTAAATCGAGTCATTATGCTACCTAAATCGAGTCATTATGCTACCTAAATCGAGTCATTTTGCTTCCTAAATCGAGTCATTATGCTACTTAAATCGAGTCATTATGCTACTTAAATCGAGTCATTATGCTACCTAAATCGAGTCATTATGCTACTTAAATCGAGTCATTTTGCTTCCTAAATCGAGTCATTATGCTACTTAAATCGAGTCATTATGCTACTTAAATCGAGTCATTATGCTATCTAAATCGAGTCATTATGCTACCTAAATCGAGTCATTTTGCTTCCTAAATCGAGTCATTATGCTACTTAAATCGAGTCATTATGCTACTTAAATCGAGTCATTATGCTATCTAAATCGAGTCATTATGCTACCTAAATTGAGTCATTATGCTACTTAAATCGAGTCATTATGCTACCTAAATCAAGTCATTATGCTATCTAACTTTCGAGTTATTATGCTACCTAAATCGAGTCATTATGCTACCTAAATCGAGTCATTATGCTACCTAAATCGAGTCATTATGCTACCTAAATCGAGTCATTATGCTATCTAAATCGAGTCATTATGCTACCTAAATCGAGTCATTATGCTATCTAAATCGAGTCATTAATGCTACCTAAATCGAGTCATTATGCTATCTAACTCGAGTTATTATGCTACCTAAATCGAGTCATTATGCTACCTAAATCGAGTCATTATGCTATCTAAATCGAGTCATTATGCTACCTAAATCGAGTCATTATGCTATCTAAATCGAGTCATTAATGCTACCTAAATCGAGTCATTATGCTATCTAACTCGAGTTATTATGTTACCTAAATCGAGTCATTATGGTATCTAAATCGAGTCATTATGCTACCTAAATCGAGTCATTATGCTACTTAAATCGAGTCATTATGCTACTTAAATCGAGTCATTATGCTATCTAAATCGAGTCATTATGCTACCTAAATTGAGTCATTATGCTACTTAAATCGAGTCATTATGCTACCTAAATCAAGTCATTATGCTATCTAACTCGAGTTATTATGCTACCTAAATCGAGTCATTATGCTACCTAAATCGAGTCATTATGCTACCTAAATCGAGTCATTATGCTACCTAAATCGAGTCATTATGCTATCTAAATCGAGTCATTATGCTACCTAAATCGAGTCATTATGCTATCTAAATCGAGTCATTAATGCTACCTAAATCGAGTCATTATGCTATCTAACTCGAGTTATTATGCTACCTAAATCGAGTCATTATGCTACCTAAATCGAGTCATTATGCTATCTAAATCGAGTCATTATGCTACCTAAATCGAGTCATTATGCTATCTAAATCGAGTCATTAATGCTACCTAAATCGAGTCATTATGCTATCTAACTCGAGTTATTATGTTACCTAAATCGAGTCATTATGGTATCTAAATCGAGTCATTATGCTACCTAAATCGAGTCATTATGCTACTTAAATCGAGTCATTATGCTACTTAAATCCAGTCATTATGCTATCTAAATCGAGTCATTATGCTACTTAAATCCAGTCATTATGCTACCTAAATCGAGTCATTATGCTACCTAAATCGAGTCATTATGCTACCTAAATCGAGTCATTTTGCTTCCTAAATCGAGTCATTATGCTATCTAAATCGAGTCATTATGCTACTTAAATCCAGTCATTATGCTACCTAAATCGAGTCATTATGCTATCTAAATCGAGTCATTATGCTACTTAAATCCAGTCATTATGCTACCTAAATTGAGTCATTATGCTACCTAAATCGAGTCATTATGCTACCTAAATTGAGTCATTAATGCTTCCTGAATATGTAATCAATGTAATCTGTTTCTGAAAGGTCTGTAAGCCATCTAACCGATAGACCGTCCAGACTACAAAGCAAAGCAGTGTTTTCAAACCAAAACGGGAGCACGATTTCCAAATGTCTGTTTTAGGAGCTCGGAGACGCCGCAGTAGTGTGAATACGAGGCCTAAATGTAGAGAAAGATGTTAGTTTTTAACCCTAAATGCAGCGGTGGAGACTGGACTGACCCGGCTTTTTGCTTCCATACCGTCAGGTTTACTGACAGCCGTGCTGGCCAATCACTGGCTAGATGACAGTGCTGCTGGGGACGATCACGCCCGCCTTCTCTCTCTGCTGGGCGGCCATTTTGACCTGGTCCTCCAGTCATGTCGCTCGGGTCACAGGGTCCCCGAGCCCGCCATGTTCAGCTCTGCTCTGCAGCACCTGGGAGTGACATCACAACAGGTAGACTGGAGACATTTCAATAACTTGGCCCCAAAAGAAGCAGACTAAAATGATTCAAACTTCGTGGATACACTTAGTACACTAGATTACACCTAGTGGATGTCCCCAAAGTGTTGCATGATGGGAGAATACTGTTGGAACTTGGTTTTCCTGTCTAGAAAAGAAAAGCGTCACATCATTATTGAAGCACGGTGCGATGTGGCTCTAAATATTGAGTTGCCCTCTGCAGTCTACTCACTGGAAAGGTTGAAGAGCTTTAAACTGGATTTGTATAGTACATAGTTGTTGGATAGTATGATCAGCTGATATTAGAGCGGCAAAGATTAAGACCAAACGACTCATCCATTCATCCAGAAAACAGTTAAAATAATTGTTAGCTGCAGCTGATATTCCAATGCTAACCTTCTTATTGGCTGCATTATTGTGCCCTTGACACTGAAACAGGAAGCTGTTCCTGTTTAAATCTGCACACATTTTGATGCTAAGCTTCCCGTTTAGTGTTAGAATGACTGCTGATTTCTTCTCTTCTTCTTCTTCAGCTGTTGCTCTGTCTGTCTGTTTTCAGTCCGGTTGAACCATTGTACAGCGTTTTGATCTCCATTTACAAAAGCATCTTTGCATTTATTCGTAAAAAGCACTTTCTACAAACTAAAAGCATTCCTCTCAGACATGTGGCAGTAGATTACCAACCATTAAGCGGTTCTGTATTTACTGTAACTGTATATCATGGAACAGGACAATCAGTGCAGCACAGTGAGCCGGTCTTGTTTCAGGCGCTGTGGTTGGATGCAGATGAGGAAGGCGTGAAGGCAGCAGAGGAAGCGGGGATGAAGGCCATCTTGGTGGAAAACCTGTACGACGCTCTGAACAAGCTGGCTGACTTCACTGGAGTTCAGGTGTGGACCAAAACAGTTTATCCTATACTTTGAGAGGAAGGAAAAACAAGGACTGGATGAAAAACAAAAGAATTGTCTCCAAGAAATGACCTACTTTGATGAGTACAGCCAACAGTTCACCAGTATAAGCTAAAAATAAAATAAATACGATGCTACCTAAATCGAGTCATTAATACTACCCAAATCGAGTCATTAATACTACCTAAATCGAATCATTATGCTACCTAAATCGAGTCATTAATGCTACCTAAATCGAATCATTATGCTACCTAAATCGAGTCATTAATGCTACCTAAATCGAGTCATTATGCTACCTAAATAGAGTCACTATGCTATCTAAATCGAGTCATTAATGCTTCCTAAATCGAGTCATTATGCTATCTAAATCGAGTCATTAATGCTTCCTAAATCGAGTCATTATGCTATCTAAATCGAGTCACTATGTTATCTAAATCGAGTCATTAATGCTTCCTAAATCGAGTCATTATGCTACCTAAATAGAGTCATTAATGCTACCTAAATAGAGTCATTATGCTACCTAAATCGAGTCATTATGCTATCTAAATCGAGTCACTATGCTATCTAAATCGAGTCATTAATGCTAACCTAAATCGAGTCATTAATGCTTCCTAAATAGAGTCATTATGCTATCTAAATCGAGTCACTATGCTATCTAAATTGAGTCATTAATGCTAACCTAAATCGAGTCATTAATGCTTCCTAAATCGAGTCATTAATGCTAACCTAAATCGAGTCATTATGCTACCTAAATCGAGTCATTAATGCTTCCTAAATAGAGTCATTATGCTATCTAAATCGAGTCATTATGCTATCTAAATCGAGTCACTATGCTATCTAAATCGAGTCATTATGCTACCTAAATAGAGTCATTAATGCTAACCTAAATCGAGTCATTAATGCTAACCTAAATCGAGTCATTAATGCTAACCTAAATCGAGTCATTATGCTATCTAAATCGAGTCACTATGTTATCTAAATCGAGTCATTAATGCTTCCTAAATCGAGTCATTATGCTACCTAAATAGAGTTATTATGTTAACTAAATCGAGTCATTATGCTACCTAAATTGAAGGTTGTGTGTGTGTGTGTGTGTGTGTGTGTGTGTGTGTGTGTGTGTGTGTGTGTGTGTGTGTGTGTGTGTGTGTGTTTCAGGCTGTTGGAGCAGACTGTCCTCCGCCATCCTGCAGCCCCGCTGAAGTGTCTCACGGATACGTCAGCATCAGGGTAGTCTCGCACTGCCGGATCTATCTCCACAGTGCTGTGGAGTAAGGTCTGGCTACACCACAGATGCATTCTGGGATACAGGAGAAAAAAAACACTCTTGTTTGCATTTCTTTAAACCAATCACAGTCGTCTTGGGCGGCTGCTCTGCATAATAGTCTCAGGAAGGAACTTGTTTTGGTGGAACACGTGAGCTATTTAAATTATCTGGATACATGGTGGAACATCATGTATCCAGATTCTCTTGTGAAATTAATAAGAGTGTGTGTGTGTGTGTGTGTGTGTGTGTGTGTGTGTGTGTGTGTGTGTGTGTGTGTGTGTGTGTGTGTGTGTGTGTGTGTGTGTGTGTGTGTGTGTGTGTGTGTGTGTGTGTGTGTGTGTGTTAGCCTGGCGTGAGGACTCATTTTGTTGAGATGGGCTCAGGTCCACCAGTGCTGCTGTGTCACGGCTTCCCTGAGAGCTGGTACTCCTGGAGACACCAGGTAACATCATAACACCGCTGCTAAAAACAAGCAGATACAAGGTTTTTCTACCTGTCTGCTGAAGGTCTCTCTCTCGTTCTCTCTCTCTCTCGTTCTCTCTCTCTCTCGTTCTCTCTCTCATTCTCTCTCTCTCTCGTTCTCTCTCTCGTTCTCTCTCTCTCTCTCTCTCTCTCACTCTCTCGTTCTCTCTCACTCTCTCGTTCTCACTCTCTCGTTCTCTCTCTTGTTCTCGTTCTCTCTCGTTCTTGTTCTCGTTCTCTCTCTCGTTCTCGTTCTCTCTCTCGTTCTTGTTCTCGTTCTCTCTCTCGTTCTCGTTCTCTCTCTCTCGTTCTCTCTCTCGTTCTTGTTCTCGTTCTCTCTCTCGTTCTTGTTCTTGTTCTCGTTCTCTCTCGTTCTCGTTCTCTCTTGTTCTCGTTCTCTCTCTCGTTCTCTCTCGTTCTTGTTCTCGTTCTCTCTCTCGTTCTCGTTCTCTCTCTCGTTCTCGTTCTCTCTCTCGTTCTTGTTCTCTCTCTCGTTCTCTCTCTATTTCTCGTTCTCTCTCTCTCTCTCTCTATTTCTCGTTCTCTCTCTCTCTCTCTCTCTCTCTCTCTCTCTCTCTTGCTCTCTTTCTCTCTCTTTCTCTCTCTCTCTCTCTCTCTCTCTCTCAGATCCCGGCCGTGGCAGCGGCTGGCTTCAGGGTGTTGGCTCTGGACATGAAGGGGTACGGAGAGTCCACAGCGCCACCAGGTGAACTACCAATCAAAGAGCGCCGTCACAACTTATTACAAATAATCAAGCGATGTATAACATGTATACATATTAATGTAACATGTATAATATGAATGCATACTTCATCATTAATACTATTATTTATCTGATTTCCTGGGTTATTATGTGTGTTTCAACTGTTTTTATATTGAAATGTGTTTTTCTGCTTGTATATTAGGGCTTTAACGAGCGTATTGTTAGAATATTCATGATTTTAAGTTCACAATAAGATTTTCTCAGGATTTCTGAATGAACTGCAGACAAATGAGTGAAACATATTTATATATATATATACATATATATATTATGCCTAGGCTGCTGAAACATTGCGTCGTGATTCATTTTTTATCTCAAGTGGTTATTTTTTACACATTGATGTCCATTTTTAACCAATGCATTGTTACACGCCTAATGTGTGTATTTATATATAATAGAATAAATGTTTTTTCATAGAGTAGTACAAGTACTTTTACTGGAGTAAAGGATCTGAATACTTCCAGCGCTGCATCTTAACATGTTTTAATTTGTATTGTTTCCCGGTTTTTCTCCTCTAACAGACGTAGAAGAATATTCTCAGGAGCAGCTTTGCAAGGTACACACTCCCTAACACACACTTCATTAAATCTAAATCACAGAAATATTTAAAGATACCTTCTCTACATTTAACAGGAAATGTGAATTTCTTCCACAGAAAGACATACCATAGTTTTTTGGTTAATGCATTTTATTGTAATGTCACTAAATAGGCTGATTTGCTCCTGAAATTAATGCAGCTGATCTTTCACAGTCAGATATATATATATATATTAGTATTATTTACATATGCTTAAATAAAATAATATTAAATACCATTGAACATGCTGTCTTTCTCCAGGATTTAATCACATTCATGGACAAAATGGTAAGTAAATAACACATTAACTGACCCACTAATTAATGTTAAATTAAATGATGAACAGAGTTTGAATTAAAGTGTGATTAGTGCAGAAACAGTGGCATTTATATACACCAACACAGGTCAGGCTACACCTACACTACTACGTTTACTTTTACTTTTAAAATTACTTTTAAGCAGCGTTTTGAGACAAAAACCATCTCCGTCCACACAAGAGTTTTATCTCCAGTAGCAGAACTAATCTCCGTCCCTATTTAATTTTTTTTAAATTAAATTTTAATTTTTTACATTTTAATTTTTTAAATTAAATTAAAATGATCTCCAGTAGCAGAACTAATCTCCGTCCCTATTTAATTTTTTTTAAATTTAATTTAATTTTTTTTAATTTAAATTTTTTAAATTAAATTAAATTCAAATGATCTCCAGTAGCAGAACTAATCTCCGTCCCTATTAACACGTCTAACGGCAAATATCACATGACCATACGCATAAGACTGACTGACGTGTGTAGTCGTATTTAACGATGTTTTTGTCACTTTTTCTGATTTGTTTGTCACTTTTTCCAGCTTTTGCCGCTTTTTAAAAAAAAAAAACCTGAGCTGGTTTAATAACAGGTTTTACATGTGGTCAATTAACCTAATTTACATCCAATTATACATAAGTTTTTAGTTAAAAAGGCAGAAATTATGAATTATTTTTGACTAATAGATCTCAGATGGGTAGATGTCAAAGTTTAGTCCCGATGCTGTTTGGAAACCATAAAAAAAAAAGAATTAAAATGCTATAAGATTAAATAAAACACCCAAAAATTCAATGAAAGTAATGTTGTATGGAATCAGCCATGTTATTTTTGGGCAATTTGGGTGAAAGAAATCCATATTTCTGATATAAAACACTTAGAAACGGGTCAATTTGACCCGAGGACAACACGAGGGTTAAATGTCTCAGTTTGTGTCCGTCCAGACTACAACACAACCCGGAGTTTTAAACCAAAACAGGGACAGCTGTCTTTCCAAATGTCTCTTTTTAGAGGCTCGGAAACGCACAAGATGTTGATTTTTAAACCAAAACAAAGCAGAGTAGAAGCAGCTTAAGTTTCTATGTATTTGACTGCAGTAAAAATATAAAACTTGCCGCAGACAGGTGGTTATCTCACTTATATTTGGTGTCCATGTTGCCTCTTCTCCGTCTCGTCTCCAGTCGCTGCCACAGGTCACTCTGGTGGGACACGACTGGGGCGGCTTCCTGGTGTGGACCATGGCTCAGTATTACCCTGAGAGAGTGAGGTACACACACACACACACACACACACACACACACACACACACACACAAACACACACACACACAGATTCAGTTACACTCCCCAGATACTTTCTACTGTAGTAATCTGTGTGTGTTGTTGTGTGTGAAGGGCTGTAGCGCACACACACACACACACACACACACTCCCCAGATACTTTCTACTGTAGTAATCTGTGTGTTGTTGTGTGTGAAGGGCTGTAGCACACACACACACACACACTCCCCAGATACTTTCTACTGTAGTAATCTGTGTGTGTTGTTGTGTGTGAAGGGCTGTAGCGCACACACACACACACACACACACACACACAGATTCAGTTACACTCCCCAGATACTTTCTACTGTAGTAACTTGTGTGTGTTGTTGTGTGTGTGAAGGGCTGTAGCGCACACACACACACACACACACACACACAGATTCAGTTACACTCCCCAGATACTTTCTACTGTAGTAACCTGTGTGTGTTGTTGTGTGTGAAGGGCTGTAGCGCACACACACACACACACACACACACACACAGATTCAGTTACACTCCCCAGATACTTTCTACTGTAGTAACCTGTGTGTGTTGTTGTGTGTGAAGGGCTGTAGCGCACACACACACACACTCCCCAGATACTTTCTACTGTAGTAATCTGTGTGTGTTGTTGTGTGTGAAGGGCTGTAGCGCACACACACACACACACACACACACAGATTCAGTTACACTCCCCAGATACTTTCTACTGTAGTAATTTGTGTGTGTTGTTGTGTGTGAAGGGCTGTAGCGCACACACACACACACACACACACTCCCCAGATACTTTCTACTGTAGTAACCTGTGTGTGTTGTTGTGTGTGAAGGGCTGTAGCGCACACACACACACACACACACACACACACAGATTCAGTTACACTCCCCAGATACTTTCTACTGTAGTAACCTGTGTGTGTTGTTGTGTGTGAAGGGCTGTAGCGCACACACACACACTCCCCAGATACTTTCTACTGTAGTAACCTGTGTGTGTTGTTGTGTGTGAAGGGCTGTAGCGCACACACACACACACACACACACACACACACACAGATTCAGTTACACTCCCCAGATACTTTCTACTGTAGTAATCTGTGTGTTGTTGTGTGTGAAGGGCTGTATCACACACACACACACACACACACACACACACACACACACACACACACACACACACATACACCCCAGATACTTTCTACTGTAGTAATCTGTGTGTGTTGTTGTGTGTGAAGGGCTGTAGCACACACACACACACACACTCCCCAGATACTTTCTACTGTAGTAACCTGTGTGTTGTTGTGTGTGAAGGGCTGTAGCGCACACACACACACACACACACACACAGATTCAGTTACACTCCCCAGATACTTTCTACTGTAGTAACCTGTGTGTGTTGTTGTGTGTGAAGGGCTGTAGCGCACACACACACACACACACACACACTCCCCAGATACTTTCTACTGTAGTAACCTGTGTGTTGTTGTGTGTGAAGGGCTGTAGCGCACACACACACACACACACACACACACACACACACACACACACACACACACTCCCCAGATACTTTCTACTGTAGTAATCTGTGTTGTTGTGTGTGAAGGGCTGTAGCGCGCACACACACACACACACACACACACACTCCCCAGATACTTTCTACTGTAGTAACCTGTGTGTGTTGTTGTGTGTGAAGGGCTGTAGCGCACACACACACACACACACACTCCCCAGATACTTTCTACTGTAGTAACCTGTGTGTGTTGTTGTGTGTGAAGGGCTGTAGCGTCTCTAAACACTCCTCTGTTCCCCGTGGATCCTGCTGTACATCCTGCAGAGAAACTGAAGGCTGTTCCCATATTTGACTACCAGCTCTACTTCCAAAAACCTGTAAGTCTGTGTGTGGCATGACATCACATTTCCCATCCCCTTCCTGTCCAGTGTATCCAGGTATCTCCAGATGTGTTGATGATAAATTTGTGATTAACTATTCTGGATCAACGGAAGTACATTTCCAACAATAATAATTACCTTACATCCGGCACATGCCCAATGTTTTAAAAAGATTTTAAGGTCCGTCATTTTCAATTTAGATATTTTTGAACACTGACATTTTACACATTGCCCTCTGAATACTTTTACTTACTCTGAGTACTTTGAGCTGATTTTACTTATGTCGTTTTACTTAAGGTTTGAAATGCAGGACTTTTACTTGGAGTGGATTTTCAGTGTAGTATCAGTACTTTGACTACACCAGCACGTTTAAATTTCACTAAAAAACACTTTATTCTTTATTTATACACTTAATTTAATCTACTTTATTAATCCTATACACACACACACACACACACACACACACACACACACACACATGAATGCTGTAAATGCATAAAGTATTTGTAGTTTTTCTCTGTGCAGTACCATAATATCTGTACACGTGGGTGTGTTGCAGGGCGTAGCAGAGGCCGAGCTGGAGAAAGACTTGGAGAGAACGTTCAATATTTTCTTTTTCAGCAGTGCTGAGGTGGTGAGGACACACACACACACACACACACACACACACACACACACGCGTATATTAAGTCTTCAGGGCCAAAACAAAAACATGTTTCTGTCTCAGGGGAAGCGTCCTGCTATCAGCACTGCAGGCGTCTGTGCTCGAGGTGAGACTCCATTTTCCTACTAAACATAAAAAAGTATAAACAGACACTTTAAAGAGCTCGTTCAAAATGTCCCGTCTGTTACAGGTGGTCTGTTTGTGGGTCTGCCGGAGCGGATTCCCCGGGGCTGCATGCTGACGGAGGCCGACCTGCAGTACTACGTCAGCCAGTACAAAGAGCGAGGCTTCAGGTCGCACACATTTAGCAGTATTCAAAACTCAACTGTCTTGATTAATGAGAAAAAACAACAATGAAAGACCAATGAAGTCAAATTTTGTCCCAAAAACTTCATTTGACTATTTCCATAGACTTAGACTTCTTGTTATTAATCCTTTTGGGATGACTCCCGCAAGGAAATTGAAATTTTCAGCATCAGTTTCAGCAGCATTTTATACAAAAAGGTATAAAAAAAATACAGTATAAGAGGAAAAACGGTATAATAACAACAATTAAACCTTTGGCTATAAAAAGACTTTTACCATAAATTATTAGTTAAGAGCAGTTAAAGTGTCCAGGTACAGTATGTATAAGGGTAGATTATTAATTACTTAATTGCACAGTAAAATAGTGTTGAGTGTTGTATGATGGCATGAGGGACAAAGGAGTCCTTGAGTCTCCATATCAGGATGGAGGATGCTGCTGATTGTGAATCTTGTTTAATTGTGATGTTAAATAGATATTACTTCACGTTTCAGGAGACCGTTGAACTGGTATCGAAACGGAGAGGCGAACTGGAGGTGGATGTGTTCTCGTCCTACTGGAAAGGTTTGTTACACAGCACAAATATTACATTAATTAACCTTTTACAGTCATATAAACATGGAATAAAAAGAAATGAAAAAATTACATATAAGCCTTTGTTGTCCCTTTCTGTTCTTAAAGTGCTCATATTATGCTAATTGTCATGTTGATAAATGTATTTAGAGGTTATATCAGAACAGGTTTATGTGGTTTAATTTTCAAAAATCACCATATTTTTGTTGTACTGCACATTGCTGCAGCTCCTCTTTTCACCCTGTGTGTTGAGCTCTCGGTTTTAGCTCCAGAGAGCGGAAAGGGAGAGACATCTGGGATTGGGTTGAAATGTTGTTTTCTTGTGACGTGTGTGTGTGTGTGTGTGTGTGTGTGTGTGTGTGTGTGTGTGTGTGTGTGTGTGTGTGTGTGTGTGTGTGTGTGTGTGTGTGCGCTAGCTGCTGATGCCTGCTCTGATGGTGACGGCAGGTAAAGACCAGGTTCTGCTGCCGGCCTTCTCCAAGGGGATGGAGGACTTGGTGAGAAAACAGCAGCAGCACAACAATCAGGCTACATTGACACTACTACATTTTAGTTTTTAAGCGGCGTTTTGAGCTAAAAAAACAACTCTCTGTGCACAGAGAGAGCATAAGTACAGTAGCAGAAATATTACAACAATACAACACAAGCCCAGAGTTTTCCAACCAACCAACGGGGGAGGCAGTGCCAAATGTCTTCGTTTTAGAGGCTCGGAAACGCCGAAATAGTGAGGACGCGAGGCATGCACGTAGCAAAAGATGTTCCTTTTAAAACCAAAACGTAGTGTGGATGTAGCATCTGTAACTCCTTCCTAAAGACAGACAGTGTGTACTAGTACCTGAGTGCAAATGTCTCCGTTTATGGACTGCAGATCCCGAACCTGAGCAGAGGACACATTGAGGAGTGTGGACACTGGACTCAGATGGACAAGCCAGCGGAGACAAACAGCATCCTGATATCATGGCTCAGAGAAACACTGAAGGCGGCCGGAGGCGGTTCTCTGGCACCCAAACTGTGAAGAAAGGACGGTAAAGTCAGAAAAAATGACCAAGGAGCTTAAACTGAGCAGAATAAAAACTCTGAAACAGTAAATCCCTTTATATAAGTCGACTGAGAAGACTTGAAATGTGCTTTTTTCTTTTTTATATCCTTCTGAAAGTTATATTTACCTGTTTTCAGACAAAATAACACACACTATGATTTCACATTTAGCTTTGGGGAATTATAAAGTATAATTTTCATTATTTTCTAACATTGTTTAGTTAATAAAAACAGTTTTATGTTGAGGAAGAAGGGATGAAACTCAAGATATAAAGGTATTTATGTAACATTTTCTCATTCAAATGTCGAAAAATGACTTTTGTAATAGATTAAGTTGAGTTGTGTACTTACATTACAAACCAAGGGAAATCTGACATTTTATTCATGGTACACGCTCCGTTACATGTCGGTCGTGGTTGCACGCTGATGACATCATATCCCCTTTTGTGCATGTTGTCTGCCGAAAGCCGTCATAAATTGACTTTTTATCCAGGTTTGTGACACACTTTGACCCACACCTTTTTAAGATTTAGGTGTTTTTTTAACTCTAGTTTTTTTATCCAGATGAATCATTTCAGTCGCCAGACATCTGGATCACAAGTTTTTAGAGAAACAAGCTGAACAAAAAACGCTCAGCGTTGACAAAATACCCATTTTTAAAGTGAAGTGTTGTTTTGGAGATAAAAACCTCAATGACCACTGAAGGAATCCTAATTAAGAGAAGCTGACTGCAATCAAGACTACAACTCCCATGATCCCCCGTCGCCAAACTGCGTCTTCTGTTCCTGGTTTGATTGAGAGGCCGAGTGCTGCAGATTGTGTTAGATTTTACTAAACAGCCGCGTTAATGTTACAGCGGGACAGAAGAAGAAGATAATATGAGAATAATATGAGAATAAAGCTCCTGTTGATAAAAGCAGATTTTCTCTTTAATGTTAAAGATGTTTGATCGGTCTCGGTGTGTAAATGAAGGTTTATGTGAGAGATGTGAACGTTACAAAAAGAAAAAGCAACTACAAAACAATAAAACAACAATATGAAAAAAGTAAGATGACAAAATAATTAAAAATACTTTAAAATAACTGTAGCACCGAGAGGACTTCATGCTTCTGAACAAGCTTTTTTGTGTTATTTGTACAGTTTTAACATTTTGATTAAGGATGCCGTTGCATACATGCAAAAATGAGATAATTTGTTATATAAAATCCTAAAACAAGACAGATTTGGATATTTCAACCATTTTGGGAATAAAGTCAATATTTTGAGAAAAAACTAAGTGGTAGTTTCATGAGAAGAAGCCATAATATCAATACGACAGATTATCTAAAATTATAATTTTATCCTTACAACAGGATCTCTTTTCATGTAGATTTAATATTAAATATTACAAATTTACAAATAGTTCTTGTAATTCTCAAAAATATGACTTTTAAATTTCCAAATTTTTTTCTCAAAATATTGGACCTCAAAATCCCATATATGTTTTTAATTAATTCATTTTTTTCCTCTAAAATAAATGTAACAATTAACACAAGTACTAAAAGTCAATGTGCACCTGACGGCTAATCTACTCAATCCAAAACAACTTTTTCCTCTTAATACTACAACTTAAATCGTGATTTCTTATTTAAAATCTCTCTTTTCCACATGACCTTCTTCTTGAACTCAGGGAACAACGTCGCCCTCCGGTGGTCGAGGTGAGAACTGAACGAGACGCCGTTTTCACAGTTTTTTCTCAGCAAACAGCTTCTCCCAGGCGGGCATGATGTGCTCATAAATCCTCTCGATCTGTAACACACACACACAGAGTTTTATATAACGCCATGTGGCCCGACACTGTCAAACAGACACAAACTCTCACAGAAGTTAAAGTGTTTCACAAGGAAAAAAATAGAGATCTTCAAACTGTCTGCAGCAGGACTCCTTTGTCCCTCATGCCATCAGACTATACAACTCCTCACTAGGGGGGGAGGAAATAGAGAGGACCATACATAGGACCATACATACATACATACATACATACATACATACATACATACATACATACATATATACATACATACATACATACATGCATGCACATACACCTGGACTTAAATTCACACCTGGTCACTTTATAATTTTAACACTGGACTCAACACAGACACTTAAATAATAATTTATGGTCTTTTCTTTGTTTACTTGACGAATGTTCTTATTGTTGTTATTATTATTATTGTTATTTTGTTGTCTTTATACTGTCTTTTTTATCTATTTTCTATTTCTTTTTTCTTGCTAAAACTGCTGCTGGAACTTTCAATTTCCTCGCGGGAGTCATCCCAAAAGGATTAATAAAGAGAAGTCTAAGTCTAAGCAGGCTCTGATGAGACTAATCGTAGCTCATTTTGATTCCCTCCTTAAGGCAGAGATAGACATAATAGAGAGATATTTTCTTCTGGTATGTGTTCAATTCACTATTAATTTCCATTTAAATTAGACTCCTGATGAGTTTTACTTCCATGCTGCTGTAGACTGAAAGGACGTTCTTCATGTTCATGTTTTTTTTTTTACTCTTGAAGACTTAGACTTAGACTTCTCTTTATTAATCCTTTTGGGATGACTCCCGCGAGGAAATTGAAAGTTCCAGCAGCAGTTTTAGCAAGAAAAAAGAAATAGAAAATAGATAAAAAAAGATAGTATAAAGACAACAAAATAACAATAATAATAATAATAATAACAATAAGAACATTCGTCAAGTAAACAAAGAAAAGACTATAAATTATTATTTAAGTGTCTGTGTTGAGTCCAGTGTTAAAATTATAAAGTGACCAGGTGTGAATTTAAGTCCAGGTGTGCATGCATGTATGTATGTGTACTGTATGTATGTATGTATGTATGTATGTATGTATGTATGTATGTATGTATGTATGTATGTATGCATGCATGCATGCATGTATGTATGTATGTGTACTGTATGTATGCATGTATGTATGTATGTATGTATGTATGTATGTCTGTATTAATGTCTGTATGCATGTATGTATGTATGTATGTATGTATGTATGTATGTATGTATGTATGTATGTATGTATGTATTAATGTATGTATGTATGTATGTATGTATTAATGTATGTATGTATGTATGTATGTATGTATGTATGTATGTATGTATGTATGTATGTATGTATGTATGTATGTATGTATGTATGTATGTATGTATGTATGTATGTCTGTATTAATGTCTGTATGTATGTATGTATGTATGTATGTATGTATGTATGTATGTATGTATTAATGTATGTATGTATGTATGTCTGTATTAATGTCTATATGTATGTATGTATGTATGTATGTATGTATGTATGTATGTATGTATGTATTAATGTATGTATGTATGTATGTATGTATGTATGTATGTATGTATGTATGTATGTATGTATGTATGTATGTATGTATGTATGTATGTATGTCTGTATTAATGTCTATATGTATGTATGTATGTATGTATGTATGTATGTATGTATGTATTAATGTATGTATGTATGTATGTATGTATTAATGTATGTATGTATGTATGTATGTATGCATGTATGTATGTATGTATGTCTGTATTAATGTATGTATGTATGTATGTATGTATGTATGTATGTATGTATGTATGTATTAATGTATGTATGTATGTATGTATGTATGTATGTATGTATGTATTAATGTATGTATGTATGTATGTATTAATGAATGTATGTATGTATGTATGTATGTATGTATGTATGTATGTATGTATGTATTAATGTATGTATGTATGTATGTATTAATGAATGTATGTATGTATGTATGTATGTATGTATGTATGTATGTATGTATGTATATATGTATGTATGTATGTATGTATGTATGTCTGTATTAATGTCTGTATGTATGTATGTATGTATGTATGTATGTATGTATGTATGTATGTATTAATGTATGTATGTATGTATGTATGTATGTATGTATGTATGTATTAATGTATGTATGTATGTAGACCTAGTATATTCAATGAATTAATGAATGTATGTATGTCCAGATGTATGTATGTATGTATGTATGTATGTATGTATTAATGTATGTATGTATGTATTAATGAATGTATGTATGTATGTATGTATGTATGTATGTATGTATGTATGTATGTATGTATATATGTATGTATGTATGTATGTATGTATGTATGTATGTATGTATGTATGTATGTATGTATGTATGTATGTATGTATGGTCCTCTCTGCCCTATTTCCTCCTCCCCCCTAGTGAGGAGTTGTAGAGTCTGATGGCATGAGGGACAAAGGAGTCCTTGAGTCTGTTGGTCCGGCACTTGGGAAGGAGCAGCCTTCCACTGAACCGGCTCCTTGAAAGCCAACGCTCTAACATGCCCTACATCAGAGAGCTAGTCACTGAAGTTAACTGAATAATTCGGGTCATAAAAGTGATAAACTCTAAATCTGTCCTGGTGAAAACATCTTCACGCATCAGATGTAACTACTGGAGTCCAAAAACTGTTCTTCAATTCAATTCAATTCAATTTAATTTAATTTATAGTATCAAATCATAACAAGCGTTATCTCGAGACCCTTTACAGATAGAGCAGGTCTAGACCACACTCCAGAATCTACAAGGACCCAACAGGTCTAGTAGTTTCCTCCAGAGCAAGCAACAGTGCGAAAGTGGCGAGGAAAAACTTCCTTTTAGGCAGAAACCTCGGACAGACCCAGGCCCAGGCCCAGGCCCAGACCCAGGCCCTGGCCCAGACCCAGACCCAGGCCCAGGCCCAGACCCAGGCCCAGACCCAGGCCCAGACCCAGACCCAGGCCCAGGCCCAGACCCAGGCCCAGACCCAGGCCCAGGCCCAGGCCCAGGCCCAGACCCAGACCCAGACCCAGGCCCAGACCCAGGCCCAGACCCTTGGTATGGCGGTGTCCCACCACACACGGTTGGGGTTGGAATGAAGAGGGGCAATAACAGTCTCTTAAAGACTGTCGTCCATATTTCACGGTGAAACACCCTAAACTGTCTCTGTAGCTCAGACCGCACAGTACCCCAGAGCGTCAGAGAGGACAGTGAGAACCTAAAACCGTCCTCGGCGTCCTCTGACCTGTTCAGACTTCTTGACTCCGTATCTGAAGAGCGTCGCCTGGTGCTCGCTGTTATGAAACAGGATGTCGAACGTCACCTCGCGCCCCATCAGGTCTTCGATGGCACGGCTGTATGTCAATTACCCCCTGTGGAAGTCTCTGTGATGTCAATTACCCACCCAACATGTTGTTGACCTGCCAAATACACGAAAACGTCATCAATTACCCACCACACACACTCTGTGTATCAATTACCCACCACACACACTCTGTATGTCAATTACCCACCACACACACACTCTGTATGTCAATTACCCACCACACACACTCTGTATGTCAATTACCCACCACACACACTCTCTGTATGTCAATTACCCACCACACACACTCTGTATGTCAATTACCCACCACACACACACTCTGTATGTCAATTACCCACCACACACACACTCTGTGTATCAATTACCCACCACACACACACACTCTGTATCAATTACCCCACACACACACACTCTGTATGTCAATTACCCACCACACACACACTCTGTATCAATTACCCACCACACACACACTCTGTATGTCAATTACCCACCACACACACACTCTGTATGTCAATTACCCACACACACACACTCTGTGTGTCAATTACCCACCACACACACTCTGTATGTCAATTACCCACCACACACACTCTGTATATCAATTACCCACCACACACACTCTGTATGTCAATTACCCACCACACACACTCTGTATGTCAATTACCCACCACACACACTCTGTGTATCAATTACCCACCACACACACTCTGTATGTCAATTACCCACCACACACACACACTCTGTATGTCAATTACCCACCACACACACACTCTGTATGTCAATTACCCACCACACACACTCTGTATGTCAATTACCCACCACACACACACTCTGTATGTCAATTACCCACCACACACACACTGTATGTCAATTACTCTCTGTATGTCAATTACCCATCACACACACTCTGTATGTCAATTACCCACCACACACACTCTGTGTATGTCAATTACCCACCTCACACACACTCTGTATGTCAATTACCCACCACACACACACTCTGTATGTCAATTACCCACCACACACACTCTGTGTATGTCAATTACCCACCACACACACTCTGTATGTCAATTACCCACCCACACACACTCTGTATGTCAATTACCCACCACACACACTCTCTGTATGTCAATTACCCATCACACACACTCTCTGTATGTCAATTACCCATCACACACACTCTCTGTATGTCAATTACCCATCACACACACTCTCTGTATGTCAATTACCCACCTCACACACTCTCTATATATCAATTACCCACCTCACACACTCTATATATCAATTACCCACCACATACACTCCATATATCTTTATTATCTGTATTAATATTTTTCCATTACAAGTACTTACTTTTTTTTACTATGGCAACCGCACTTTACTTTACAATTCCTTTTATTCATGATAGATCAGATTATTATGTCTTCTATGAGAGTTACCTTGTATTTTTTCCCCAGCAGCTCCAGTGGATCCAGTTTGACCTCTGACCTCAGAGCTCGGCCAAAGAGCGGCAGCTTGGAGTCTGAATCTGACAAACATCAGGTATTAGAATAATATAAAGTCTTAGAAGAGTCAAACGTGGTTGAAAACGGACCAAACCACCCTGAGCGTGATCAGATGTGGAGAAGGAGATCTGCACATCAGCGCGTATTTTCTAAAAATGAGTGTCTGTGTCCCGAAATAAGCGAGATTAGAGCAGGTTGCTGCATTACTATAAAGAAAATAAACCTGAGTGTAAAAAATATTAACAAAAATATCAAATATGTTAATTTAATGGCAGATTTTGTCACTGTTTTAAGAGGAATTGGACTTACAAATTAGAAAGATGTATTGCTTTGTAGGCTTGTACCAGATCAACAATACAATTATTATTATATATATAATTATTATTATTATAAACCATGATCATTATTTCCTTCCTGTCACATTTTACACAATAAAACCTGCATCTTTACAAAGGTTTCCTGTTTCTAAGGTTTTATCCCAGAGTCCGCATTATCTTTATTTTACAGATACTTCAGGTACTTTGCAGGTTTGACCTCCGAGTCTAAATAACGACCATTTGTTTCCAATATACTGAATTACCTGGAAATAAGTTTCATTGTCTTGATTATAGAGCAGCATCCTGCCTTATTTCCACATTATATTGATTGACGGTATCAATAAAAAACATTATCATGGTTCGAAAGTTAGAAAAGTTCTACCCGGGTTACCTTCTCCTGACCTATTATAACAATAATGAATACAGAAATATACTTCAAAACAAAGAAGATACAACAAAGAGAACATGTATACTTCAGGACCCAGATGTGATGCATTTTAAAGGAAATTCGACTCTAATACAAAGCCAGTACAGCAGGAAAACACCGACCTCGACACGTCAGGTGAGCAACGTAGGGAACTCCGTCTCTCTCGCCGTAGTACACCGCGAAATGAGAGAAGTATTTGTTCCTGGGATACTCCACGATGTCCCCCGGGAACAACTGGGGGTGGGAATGTTTCTGTAGAGAAAACTCTCGTCAACAACAGCGCAGATTGATGTAAAACTTGTAGGGCTCTCCTCGACTAAAGAAATTCTTAGTTGACTAACACTTGCAGGGTTTTGTCGACTAATTGACAGAGCTGTGAGCTTTGAGAGGCGGTTAAGACCAGAAAAGCACAATGTGAATTGACAATATAAATGTAAAAGCACAATAGCAATGTAAAAAGCACAATATAAATGTAGAAAATCAAAATCACAATATAAATGAGAAAATCAATAAAATCACAATATAAATGTAGGCACAATATAAAGAAAATCAAAAATCACAATATAAATGTAAAAAAGCACAATATAAATGTAGAAAAGCACAATATAAAAGAAAATCAAAAATCAATATAAATGTAGAAAAACACAATATAAATGTAAAAAATCACAATATAAATGTAAAAAAGCACAATTTAAATGTAAAAAGCACAATATAAATGTAGAAAAGCACAATATAAATGAAAAGAAAATCACAATATAAATGTAGAAAAACACAATAAAATCAAAAATCACAATATAAATGTAGAAAAGCACAATATAAATGTAGAAAATCACAATATAAATGTAGAAAAAAATAAAGTAGAAAATCACAAAATACAATATAAATGTAGAAAAGCACAATATAAATGTAGAAAATCAATATAAATGTAGAAAATCAAAAATCACAATATAAATGTAGAAAAACACAATATAAATGTAAAAAAGCACAATATAAATAGAAAAGTCAAAAGCACAATAAAATGTAGTAAAAAATCACAATATAAATGTAAAAAAAGCACAATATAAATGTAGAAAAGCTCAATATAAATGTAGAAAAGCACAATATAAATGTAAATGTAGAAAAGCACAATATAAATGTAGAAAAGCACAATATAAATGTAGAAAAGCACAATATAAATGTAGAAAAGCACAATATAAATGTAGTTAATTAACCACCTGTAAAACTGAGTTTCTTCACAATTAATCCTGCAAAAGCACCACTTTGACTCTTGTGTTCACCAGAAATGTGCTCATAAGTATCTTGGTAATTAAGCATGAATAAGCATAAAAAATAACTTAACTAAAGAATCTTAGTGGACTATGACCTTAAACCACAGATCAGTCGACTAATCGACTCTAAAAACTGGTTACGTTGCTAAGTTCATAACAGTGAGAAAATGACCTTTTGATGATAGTCATTGATTAACCCTCGTGTTGTCTTCCTGTCTTTTTGACACTTTTTATTGATGTTTGTAACTTTTTCTCACGGTTTTGTCCCTTTTTTCAACACTTTTGTTGGTTTTTTCAATGTTTGTCACTTTTGACGTTTAACACTAACTTATTAACTTTAGTTTTACAGTTATTTTTGGAATTTATGGTCAATAAACCTCATTTATAGGAAATTATACCTAATGTTTGAGTTAGAAAAGCAGAAATTAGGAATTATTGAGACTAAAATTAAAGGAATGGATGTTGATGATAATCACAGACTGGAATATGTCAACTTTTACTCAATACTATTTCAAAAACACTTCCATTTGTTTTACAATGCTATAAAATTGAATAAGACGCCCCAAAATTAATGAAAGTAGAGATTTGTACTTGGCAAAGAGCGTTGGGTGGAATCAATCATGTTATTTTGGGGAATTAAAAAAAGAACATTGATATGAGGACAACATGAGGGGACAACATGGGGACAACATGAGGACAACATGAGGACAACATGAGGGCAACATGGGGACAACATGGGGACAAGATGAAACATGACAACATGGAACAAGATGAAGACAACATGAACAAGGGACAACATGGGGACAACATGAGGGCAACATGGACAACATGGGGACAATGAGGGACAACATGGGGCAACAACAACATGGGGACAACATGGGGACAAGATGAAGACAAACATGAGGGCAACATGAGGACAACATGAGGGACAACATGGGACAACATGAGGACAAGATGACAACAAGACAACATGGGGACAACATGAGGACAAGATGAAGACAACATGAACAAGATGGACAACATGGGGACAACATACATGAGGATGGGGACAACATGAGGGAGGGGGCAACATGAGGGCAACATGAGGACAACATGGGGACAACATGAGGACAAGATGAAGACAACATCAAGGGAACAAGATGAAGACAACACAACATGGGACAACATGAGGGACAACATGGGGACAACATGAGGGCAACATGAGGACAACATGGGGACAACATGAGGGACAAGATGAAGACAACATCGGAACAACATGGGACAACATGGGGACAACAAGGGAACATGAAGACAACATGGGGACAACATGAGGATGAAGACAACATGAGGAGGGAACAAGATGAAGACAACATGAGGGACATGAAGACAACATGAGGACTACATGAGGACAACATGAGGGCAACATGGGGACAACATGGGGGCAACATGAGGATAACATGGGGGCAACATGGGGACAACATGGGGGCAACATGGGGACAACATGGGGGCAACATGAGGGCAACATGGGGACAACATGAGGGCAACATGAGGGCAATATGAGGACAACATGAGGACAACATGGGGACAACATGGGGACAACATGGGGACAACATGAGGGCAACATGCGGACAACATGAGGGCAACATGGGGACAACATGAGGACAACATGGGGACAACATGAGGGCAACATGGGGACAACATGAGGGCAACATGGGGACAACATGAGGACAACATGAGGACAACATGAGGGCAACATGGGGACAACATGAGGACAACATGGGGGCAACATGAAGGCAACATGAGGACATGAAGACAACATGAGGACTACATGAGGACAACATGAGGGCAACATGGGGACAACATGAGGACAACATGGGGACAACATGAGGGTTAAAGGAGATCTGACATACTGGAGCCCAACCTTTGAACAGACTTTTTCCCACCAAAAGGAACCAGGCTGCTGAAACCTCTAAATCATCAAGTTCATGACCTCAAGGTCAACATTTAATGTTTTTTTTATTTATATAACCACAAGAAAAACAGAAGCCAGCTGAGCCGAAAACCACAAAATGAGAAGCATTTTCAGAAACTCCGTCTGTGTTACGCATGATATAATTTTGTATATTTTCCTTCTGTTTAACATGTATATCGGTCATGATTTCTGTCAAACTGCTGCAAAACACAACGGCACTTTTTAATAAAGCAGCTTTTACAAAGAGTTTGTAACTGGGGCTGTTAGGTGTACATTATTATTATTATTATTATATTATTAACGAGGTGAATATCTGTGAAGGATACAAGAGAATCTCAACAAAGTGTGACGTAAAAGCTATTAAATGTCTTTGATTTTAGTGAAATTTAACTGATTTTATTAGATACAAGTCTGCAGTGTGTGGACAAGGATTATGTTGAGACAACAGTCTTAATATTTAGTTTTATTTATTTTATATATTTAGTGTTATACGAGGGCATTTCTGTACATTTGCGACTTGGAAAGCAACACCCTGGGTTTAATTTTAAACTGAACGACTTGAGAGGGCACAGAAGTTTCTTTAAAATGTCTCCTTCAAGTTCAGCCCCCAAATATTTTATTTTAGAATACAATTTAGTTTCTTAGAGCATTTCTTTATTCTATATTTATATTTCTTGACTTTTGCAATCATTGATTTTATTTTGTATCAACACCAAAGCGAATTCATTGTATGTGAAAACCTACTTGGCAATAAACCAGATCCTGAAATCTTGTTTTCTGAGCATTACAATTAATAAAGTCATTATTACAAGTACAAGTAAAGCAAGTATTACAAGTAAAGTCATTATTCGAAGGACAAAGTGGTACAAAAATGTGGACATCTAAAATTCAAAGATAGATTTCTGCACTAATGTCGGTGACTAAAATGCAGATTAACATTCAAATAAAAGATGAAACCACTTAAAAAACTGTAAGCTGTACTCACCAGGCCCATGGTATGTGTAGCCTTCTATAGTCACTTCTGAAATTAAATACACAACACAACACACACACACACACACACACACAACAACCCCATCTACTTTACATACAGGCTGTACTGATGTGATATTTTATAGATCATCAGTCTGTCACAGTCACAGTACACTGACCTCGCTCCTTTCTCCATTAATCACGCCTACACATCATTAACAACTCATTTGTTTGTGGTAGATGTGTCATAGTGGGCCTTAGCTTCATTACAGGTGTCTTTTTGTGGGTCTGGGTGATTTGTGGGGTGCATTTCTTGCGTTGTATTTGTATTTTCACATGAGATGTTTCATCGGGGAGCCCCACGAGTCCCTCAGCGTCCTCGTTCTTCCACCCCTGGGCGTGCGAGGCAGGTGTTTCCTAAACAGAGAGCACGAAAAGAGGAAGCAGCTTCAATCACACGTGTTTTATTAAGAGATATGAAGGCACTGTGAACAACAAACCTGGCAAACCCCCGCACGGTGAAGACAAGGCATTTTCATACCCGTTTGTGTGCAGGTCGAGCAAAAACAAACAGCGTTCATTAGAGAGCTTCGGAGGTGTTGGCAGTGCTGCATTTTATTTAAATTTCAGACAGTCAGACCAGCCGTTTCCCTCTGCTCGTTAAGCTAGGCTAATCCTGACTTCCGAAGCAAATTGATCCCATTCATCCCAAGTTTTTGCTTTTATATTTTGTGCTGACGTTTTTGCACAGAAGTGCCATAATTCATCAATTTTCAATGCGACACCAACCATCATTTATAAAAAGCAAAAGGCCAACTAGTTATGTAACTGTGAGCATTTAAACATTCACATATTCACGAGCCAGCTTTGTTTCTTCCATTACATTTGCGATAAATTCAGTTTTAACATTGCGATTTGATTTTAACTCAAATTTACCGATCAACTGAAATAAATACCAGTTTTTTTATTTCAAAATTATTTCCCTGATTTGGTGATGTCTGAGATTTTGGCTGATTTAAACTAAACCTGAGCTGAAACAAGCAATAAAATCCTCAGAGTTTCTAAGGTGAACTTCAGGGATATTTCAGGATCTAGACTTAAAAACCAGCAGCCCCTGTTGGCTCCTCATTCAGACAGCAGGGCTCCCGTGCATTTCCATTTTAAAATCTCACCTTGCACACTAAAATGTCTTTAAAATATATGATTTAATGGCATATTCACCGAGTTTTGTTTCACTTTAAAAAAAACATTAATTGTGGTTTGAATTATGAGGTACATTTTCCAACAGGAAATATGAGCTGTGGCCCTGGGGCACGTTCTTATGTCTCAGCGTATTGTTTCTAATTGTTCTTAATTTCTAAATAAAACATTAAACCACAAAAAAAAAAAAAAAAAAATGTTTTGCAATTTTCAAACAGATCACCGATTTAAAAAAGCGGGGCGCTTAGCTTGATAATCAGACTGAATCTCCATGTTTTCATTCTGTTACTCAGTCGGTCATCATGTTTATGTTTGGTTTCTTTTGGGCAAGGGTTGTTATTTAGTTTTGTTTTGGTATAAATATCTAGTGAGCGACGTATCCGTCTGTTAAAAGTCTCTTTTAGTCGACACAGCAGTTGTGGTAGCGGTTGCTAGATGTCGTCATGAAATGTGTTGATTTAAGATTTTCTTTTTTGCTGTCATAATCTTTCATAAATAAAGCTAGTTAGCTACGTAGTAAAATGGCGTCCCTAATAATCTGGCCTACAATGATCTGAGTGGGGAAACAATCACAATGATTCAGAGGTCTGGAAATGAAGTAAAGCTGCGCAGAAACCCCACTGGATTTAAAAAATATATATATAAAATAAAAACACACACCTAGATTTACTCAAGCTTGTAAGATGCCCTGCTATTATTAAAAAAAAACAATCCACCCACATTTACAAAATATAGATTATCTGTAGAGGGAAAAAAATAAACATTTCAATTCAGCAGATTCAGATTGGCTTCGTGACACACACACACACGTTAGAAAAGTCAGTCACATTCTGACGGATCACAAGTCTGGACCGCATTCACCGTATTCAACTGCGTGTGTGTGTGCAGCACACACATGAATGCCCCTTTATAAAGTCAGTGCAGCTATACAGTCTGTCAAAAGGCACCTGAGGTAAGCTCCAACCTGAGCTGGAGGTTCACCAGTGTATACAGCGCACGCACGCACACGCACACGCACACACACACACGCACACGCACATACACACACACACACGCACGCACGCACTTAAGTCAGTCACACACACACACTCAATCACACATGCAAGATCTAAGATTGTTCCTGTTCCTGACTCTGGCTCTCCTGACTGTCTTTGCCCCAGCTGAGGCCGTTGATGGGTGCGTGTTTGTCCCAGCTGTCTGTGTTGTGCCCGTGTTTCCTCTGGTGGCGTTTGTAATTGTCCCAGTGGCCCGTCGTGTAGTCGCACTCGGCGCAGGCGTACGGCTTCTCTCCCGTGTGCCGCAGCATGTGCCTCTTCAGGTTCATGCTCTGGTTGCAGGAGTAGCCGCAGACGCCGCAGTGGAACGGCTTGGCGCCCGAGTGGATGCGCTCGTGTCGCCGCAGGTTGGCAAGGTTTCCACAGGCGTAGCTGCACGACGGGCACTGGTAGGGCTTCTCACCCGTGTGCACGCGCAGGTGGCGTTTGAGGTTGTCGAGGTGCGAGGAGGTGTAGGGGCAGTGCGGGCAGCGGTGTGGTTTCTCCTCAGAGTGGGTGTGGGCGTGGCGAGCCAGGTGGTTTGGGTAGTGGGACAGGAAGGGGCAGTGAGGGCAGCGGTATAGCTTGGTACCATGCGGACCCGTCGGGGTCCCCGAGGCACGGCCAGGCTGCGGGGAGACCCGGATCCATCTTTGGACAGCAAGTCCAACGAGCAACGACGACACACCTAAAAAAATAAATACAGAGATTTTCTGCTGAGGATCGTCAAAATCAGCTCATAATGACGTTAGAATAATCCTTGTAAATAAAAAAGACAAAAAGGTTTGTATAATATATATTAGAATATCTACTTTGGCGCAGTATGTCCATAAGAGGGCAAACCCACTGGAGACGTAAACACTTGTGTAGGTGTATTTAATGTTTCGGGGTTTTTTTTTTACACAATAAAAATCTTTATTTTAATATATAACATTCAACAGCCCTACTGGGGACAGATGAACATGTGTTATAGTTTCAGAGCAGATGAGAGAAGAGTTTGTGTCTTACTGTAATGAGCTTCACACTCTGGCAGACGGCGGTTTTACACAAAATCAGTCAAATATACACTACCGGTCAAAAGTTTGGGGTCCCTTCTACATTTCCATACCACTCCATTATAGACTGAATACCTGCTAATTTGGGTGGGGGGGGCTGATCTTTAATGCAATATCTACATTGCCCATTACCAGCAACCATTCATCCAATGTTCCAAAGGCACATTCTGTGTACTAATCTATCATTTAAAAATAAAAACACTAGAAAAACATTGGAGAACCATTTTACTATTATGTAAGCACATAATGTAATCTGATTACTGCCCTGGTTAAAAAAACAATGCAACTGATCTCAGCTGGCATTCTGTCTACAATGGAGTGCAATGGGAATTTCTATGTGACCTCAAACTTTGGACCGGTAGTGTAAGTTAAAAAACTTGCACTGTGATTATCATTAACTGGGTGTCAGCTGTAATGTGGAAGTTTGTGGTGGTCAGAGTTTCGGTTTGCTTGTTGCTATGGAAACAAACACATTGCACAACCTATTTTTTTTGCATTGAATTCACATGAAGAAATCCTTTTTCTACAAGCGCTGACAAAACAGAAACAACAAATCAAAGTTTTAGCAATCGTACTTGTCCTCCGTCGCCCTCCACCTCCCCCTCGGCCTTGTCCCCCTCCAGGTCGGCCTCCTCCAGCGTGAGGCCACACATCCGGCAGCACAGGGGGAAGAGGAGGACCGGGGAGGGGGCGGAGGGAGAGCCGAGGCCCCCAACGTCTGGAGGTATCCTGAGTCTTGGGACACTCGCAGGGTCAGGTCTGAGACTACTGCATGGAGAAGAGAGAAAAACACATTCATTTATTTACTTAAAAAGAAATATCAACGGAGTCTGTTCTGATCTTACTGATTACTCAAATTATACTTAGCATATTATTTAATTTAACCATGAAGAACATTAGAAAACCTCACTAGAAAAACCCTAAAGTTTTTACTGATAAACTCATCTTTCATCTCATGCTTCCTTATTTTACTTCTTCATATATATATATATATATATATATATATATATATATTAAAAGCCCCTTCTGGTCTCATTTCCTGTGATGGTTTGACTTCCTTACTAACACCCTCTAAAGTACTGTTTCTCTGGATAATTATCAGCTAAACTGTAAATATTAAATGTAAGAAATGGTCTCTAATGCAGCTGAATTCAGCAGAGGAGAACTTCTCTTCCTCATTTTTTTAAACTCTTTCAGTTTTGACTTGTTGGTTCCTCTTTTATGCTCAATGCTTCCAAAATTAAAAATGTTCCCCTGCATGCGCAACGAACCTGAAGTGTTGAGTGCAGGGACACCCAACATTTACATACCACAGCTCACGACAATTACTGTCTCCTTGTGAGTCTTAAAATCTTTCTAATCTGCCCAAAATATTCTTTTCTGGCAAACATTTTTTAAATAAAACAAACCTATAATCATTCTTGGTGAGCAAAAGTAAATAACTTTACTGCTGTTTATCGGTAAAATCATCAATGGGACATTTAATTTATTAAGGACAACAAGAAGGCTTTTCTGCTGTGGTAATTACTTAATCAACTATGTGAGGCCTAATTAATTGTTTCGGTCATTTATGAAGCAAAACGTGAAATATTCTCTGGTTGAAGCTTCTCTACTGTTGAGAATTTGCTGCTTTTCTCTGTTTTGTAAATAGAGCTGCAAATACTAATCGATTGGTTGTCAACTAGTTAATTAACCGCCAACTTTTTGATAAACAATTAAATCGGTTTAAGTCATTTTTTTAAGTAAAACTGTGACTGCCGTGTGGTAATGTGCATAATTTCATAAGTTTGTTACCTTCTTCAGATTCAGCGTTTGCCTTTTTCCTCCTCCCTCGTCGTTTCTCCTTCTCCCTCCTCTGTGGTCTCTCCTGCGTGTGCATGCGCTGGTGCCGTCGCAGGTTGCCGAGGGAGCTGCAGGCGTAGCTGCACTGGTGGCAGCGGTACGGCTTCTCCCCGGTGTGGGTGCGGGCGTGGCGCTGCAGGTTGACCAGCTGGGCCGAGGCGTAGGGGCAGACGAGGCAGCGGTACGGCTTCTGGCCGTCGTGGGTCCTCATGTGGCGCTTGAGGTGGTTGGAGTAGCGCGAGGTGAAGGGGCACAGCGAGCAGGAGAACAGTTTAGAAGGGATGTCACCCGCCCCGTCCGTCTTACCCGCGCTTCTCCTCTTCCTGTCGGAGTCGCCGCTGATGGTTCTGTCCGCCTCCTCCACCTGAGAGGAGTCGATAGACGCTTCATGCTGGAGGCCTTCCTCGCAGGTCAGACAGTACAGCTCCGCCCCCAGGTCCAGGCCCACACCTGGACCATAAATTAATCACAGAGAGGGAGACAGCTTTATCTCCTACATTGGTCAATTGAAGAGAATTGAGATCAGGAGACGGTGATGAAGACTTTAAAGATGACGAGTCCAAGGATTTCAAATCATTTGCAGCTTTATTCAAACAGTGATTGAACTTTGTTTCTTATAGTCTTCTTGTCCTGCCGTGGTCAGTTGATCTATTTCTGTGAGACAGAGTTACCTTTGACACGACTCCTTATTTGTGAGACACTTCTACTAGCTTACACATTCTGATCTATTCCTGCACCCTAGTGTCCACTTCATGCTGACTCTGCCCTAAAAGCTCCCTCTGAATGGTTTACTGCATTTTAACTTTTACATAGATAAATATCAACCTATCAGAGATCTCAAAATTAACATTGAATAAAACTTTTATTTAAAAATTTTAACCTGACAGAAGCCGGATTGTCTGAGGATATATTTTGACAAACCTTCACCCTCTACATTTTTGTCTTGGTGGTTTTCTTTAATATATTTTCTAAAAAAAAAACAAAAAAACTAAGTCAGTTACCTAGATCTAAACCTGCTCCCAGAGGAGAGTCTCCCAGAAGTTGACCACATCCTTTACAGGAGAGGAAAGCTGGGAAGGTGGAGTCTGTTGGTGCTGAAGGGTCGTCCTCCACACTCAGAGAGAAGACCGTCATACCTGGAAAAACACAAGAAATAAAAAAACTTTCACATATGGAAATAAAAGTGCTGTGCTCACACAAACTCAGCAATTTCTCATCAAAACTGACAAAACATATTCCTAATGTGGACATATGAAAATTGAAGACAAACATGGTTAACATTTTAAATAAAACACTTACAGAGCAGGTCTGACAGAAGCCTGGGAGGGATATCAACAGTTTGCTCCTTTATTTGAACAACAAGGCATGTCAGCTTTGGCAAGACTCTGCAGTTTGCTTTAATTCACAAATGACGGAGGAACATGGTTATCAAACTATTCTTTTAAAGTCAGGTGCTTTTAGTTTTAAGTCTTAAAACCTTCCTTTGTGTTGGCATTTTAAACTCCGGTCAATAAATGAGGACTATGGTTAACTTCTCCTCAGATCTCAGCAGGGGAAATCCAGACAGCGAGCTAGAATATCTGTCCAGCAGCCACCCAACGCTTTACGGCATAATATTTCATACCGAAATTTGTGAAATCCATGAAATAATAAAAACTTTTCTCATTACAAACAATAACAGAAGATGGAAACCATTTCAGAAACGTAGCTAACGTAACTTGTAGCCAGCAGTGAACCAACTTCGTTAAGCAGGTCCATTTTTTTACTGTGTTGACATTATAGAAGTCTCTCGTTAGCATCTCAGATGCTACTTGTTGCAAAGTGACTAATGTGTAACTCACATCTGCACTCGTTGGAAAGTGACGCATGTGCGACTCACATCAGGTAGTGACATGGAGAAGCCGGACTCTCCCCATCGCGCTTTGCAGGAGGGTCTGGTAAAGCGACTATCTGCTATTTAATGTACGATCCAATGTGTGCATGACTGACCTGACTCTCTATCCAGTCCCATGATCTCTGAGTCTCGAACTCCAGCTCTCCGCTCAGCAGGAAGTCGCTCTCCAGAACCAGGCAGCCCGGCTCACACACCACCGACACTGAACACACCGCCCTTTAACCTCCGACTCCACTGAACACAAACACAAATATTTCTCATGATTACTCGTTTAAAACATACATCCAAACCCTTTAACTAAGCAGTTATACAAACATCAAAAGTTGAGAGGCTTTGGTGTCTCTTTACTAAAATTATTTAAACCCCTAAAACATATTTAATCACAGTTTTTGGTCAAATTGTTTATATTAGCACTCACCAAATTCGCATACAGACACTGAACATGCGGTATATACACAACACACAGCATTTATTGCACAGCAAGATGTTCAGATTCCCTACAAATGTTTTAACCAAAGCAAAAATGTATTTTTTTTTTTTAATATTTCATGCCCTCTTTGTAACCAAGTGAAGAAGAAGAAGAAGAAGAAAAACCAACTAAAACAAACCGGACACTAGGCAGCAGAAAACTGGTAATTAGGGGCCCGAGCACCAACAGCAGCAAACGCCCAATTGAAACTGAAGGAATTATTATTATTCCTCCGGCAAATGAATCACCTTTTTGTGGGCAGAGAGTGATTGTGAGGAGGAAGATGCTTAATGTACTCAAAACTCACCAAATTCTGGTGAAAACTTACAGAATTTTAAGGGTTTGGGGAATAGGCTGCAAAAAAGAAAAAAAAAAAAAAAAAAATTACTAGGCACCCTAAAATATTTTAAAAACTGATCCCCTGTACAGGGATGAAGAGGAGGATGCGTTTCTCATAGACAAAATGTGGTACACATACAGTATGTAACATGTCAAGATGCACAAAAAAGCTCATTGGAGCCACACCCTAAACCCAACAGGAAGTCCACCATTTTGAATGAATGCAGTGTGATTTTGGCCATTTCCACATGTTGTACTTTAACAAACTCCTCCTAAAAGATTTCATCCGATCAACTACAAATTTGGTCTGTGCCAAGTTTTGGTCACAGAGAAGGAGGGAAATGAAGAAGAAGAAGAAGAAGAAGAAGAAGAAGAAGGCAGTAAACAGGAGAGACCAAGTGGGTCAGAGCAGGAGAAGACCACAGAAGGAGATGCAGAAATAACAGAGAGAAAGGGGAAAGGAGAAATTGAATATGACATGGATGAAGAGGAGGCTGCAGATTCACAGAGGCAGAGAGTGATCGGGAGGAGGAAGATGACAGGGAGGAAGAGGAGGCTACAGATTCACAGAGAGGGACAGAGGCAGAGAGTGATCAGGAGGAGGAAGATGACATGGATGAAGAGGAGGCTGCAGATTCACAGAGAGGGACAGAGGCAGAGAGTGATCAGGAGGAGGAAGAGGAGCAGAGAGGGACAGGGCCTGTCAATGACATGGATGAAGAGGAGGCTGCTTTCAGCTTTAATTAAATTTGTGCTCATAAAGAATTTGGAAAGAAGATGGACAAGAGTAACAGAGAGAGAGAGTAAAGTGGGGAGAAGACAACAGACAAGTAGAGGAAATCAGTGAGGATGAGATAAATGCAGAGGAGGAAGAGTTGGAGGGTGAGGAATGAGGCAGAGGGAGCCAGGAAAAGGAAGAGGAAGAAGGGATAAGAGACAGAACAAAGCACTGATGACCCATAGCGCTTTCATTCACTTAACTGTTTTATACAGTTTATGGTTTGGACACTTTTTGCCAATTAGTTTTGTTGATAACTAGTGATATTGTAGTGAATAACTAGTTACAATTATGAAAACATCAACACCAAACTTGGCTAAAGCAGGGGTCCAAAGAACCCTTAAACCTTGAGAAAGTTTGTACATAGCTTCTTAATAAAAAAAGACTATCTATAGTTTGGACACAAAACTAATCAAGAAGCAGCATCTCACTCAGTTAAAATGAGTAAATGTTGGCCAAAAAGTATTATTTCTCACTGCCATCATGGAGAGGAAGGAGACATGATGAATCATAAAAATGGGGATAACAACGCAGACATTTTTTCCAAATGGAGTCATGGTGTTGCGAGAGTTTTTATTCTTACATAAAGTGACAGAAGTAGTTGTGTGCAGAATGGAAAACAAGCGCTATTAGATGTATACATGGTCAAGAAATTGCCATTCAGGAAAGAAATAACTGCGGACAGCAAGTTTCTCTAATCCTCATCTCCGATTTTCATATACCTGATGTTTAGGGAAACTTCTTACTGAAGAAAGCTGCCTGAGCTAGTTAGTTAAGTGCATGTTTACACATGTTATTTATGGGAAAGGCGTTGCTGAGACACCATGCCATGAAACCCGGAGCTCAGAAAATGGAGACCAAATTAAAAGAGAAAAACAAGATTATCCCAAAGTAGCATTTTTTTCTAGACAAACCAGGTGATGTGGGGGTGCACATGTAAAAAAAACAAGGGACTCATAGAGAGAAGTCAAACCGGAAATGATGAAAGAAAGAAAGGAAGAGGAGAGGAGGGAGGACAGAGAGGTCAGGTAGGGCCCTGCGAAGAGGAAGTGGAGACAGGAAGCAGAGAGGAGGAAGAGAGGAAGTCCAACTTAGCCAAAACATTCAGGATGAGATAACACACACAAACATCTACTTAAAAAAAGGACTCTCATTTTGGCCAGAAAGTGTATTGCTGTCACATGGAAGTCTGATTCTCCTCTATCCATAACTACATGGTATTTACAAATGAAGAACTGCGTGCCTTTAGAAAATATAACACCCAGAAAGGGATACAACACCTTTATTAAAAGGTGGCAGCCCTATCTAGATTATGTGGATAATGTGATATTTGACTGTAACTAACCTCAAAACATTGTATACCTACTTTAAAATATGGGAGCATCCTTTTGGGGATGGGGGGTTGTTGGTTTGTGTTTGTTCTTGTTAACAGAAACATTAAAAGTACTCCAAAAAAGGACAACATTTTATGGAAAAGCACGCAGAGCACGCTGAAACACTTGGGCTTGAGCTGTGCGCGATCCTCCATCTGGAGAAGCTTTGAGTCCAGAACGCAGGACTGTATTTTGATCGCGATTTTGCCTCCAAACGGTCACAAAAACAATGTAATTGAAAAAAAAAAAAAAAAAACTATTATTCTTTACATTTGAAGTAAACTGTTATTTTGTCTTGTGTACTGAAAGACACGCACACTTTGGCCCCTCCCAAACTCACATTTGAATATATATTTTGCATTATTGGTTTAAAAGGGGAAAAGTATTAAGGGGATTTTCACAGTTTCACTGTTTTTTAAGTTCAATAAATGCAAAATCTTTCCAAAAGTCATGGGTAAAAGTGGTAAATAAGCAACATTTCAATACTGACCAAAGTAATTGTTTATTTCCATAATCAAGCAGCCCTATTTGTTCTTATGTCACTCTTTGGTCGTGATCTCTTGGTTTGTGCTCCTTTCCAACCCTGATCCATGCTTTGCAGCTACCTCTCCATAGACGTGTATGGAATCTGCCAAATAATTATAAATGGATTCTTTAATGCCGCTTTAATGATGTTTAAAGAAAATGGGATAGACACCAAATATATAGAATAAAAGGACAACACATTTTTTAAGAGTCTTCCTCTCTGTCTATGTTTATATGTTAGACCAGTTGGGCAACTCTTACTCTTTCCTGGGCTACACTTTGAGTCTAAACTTAAAAAGAACAAAAAACATAGTTATATAAAAGTGGATTTTACATGGACAGAGACACTTCCTTAAAATGTGGTTGGTTGTAAAGAGAAAGGCAGCTCCTTAGCTGGAGGACAGCAGTTAAAACTCACGCTTCACCGGCTGGGGGTTGGATTGTTTTCTCCGCGGCATCTTCGCCTCTTGTTGCCCGGGATCCTGCTCTGGTTGTGGGGCGACACCACACACACAGTGGGCTCATGTCCGTCCGTCCGTCCGTCCGTCCGTCCGTCCGTCCGCGAGCCAAGCAGCCAGCTAACTGCATGTCATCATCATCATCATCATCACCTCCTTCCTCTTCCTCTTCCTCCAACGGACAGTAACATTAGCAGCGGAGGTGTCATCACTTCCAACTAACGTTACTGCCTGAAACGACACCAGAAAAGCCAATACATTTAAAAAATACACGTATTCCCTGACGAAATGTAACGAGAAAGTAACATTAAAACACACCTAACGCTGTGAGTCAGTATTTGTTATTGTTCTGCAGTAAATAGACGGAGCCATTTTTGTTAGCCACCTAGCTAGCTATTCAAAATAAAACCGTTTAAACTACAAACTTGGAATCAAAATTACACTTTTAAACATCACTGCGCTGAACACACCTGTGACAATAGTCCACAAATACACTGTCGTCAACAAAATGTCGCTAACTGGTTAATAAATGTGTCTTTTGTTGCCAAACGCACACTCCACCGCTAATATACGCCGGGTCCGGGCTCCAGGTGACGTCAGCTAAAGGAGCAGAGGATTGTGGGTTTTGTAGTCCTTATATTGAGTCTCTTGTCAATAACACGTCCTATACTGCTTCAGGAGCAATTTGAGTTAAATACCTTTTGCAATTAGCATTATTTATTTAATGTAAAATGCGTATAATGAATGTCACTGTATGTGTATAAACTGTTCAATTTATAACAAAACATTAGATTTTATAAACTATCTTAATTTGTAAAGTAACTAAAGCTGTCAGATAAATGTAGTGGAGTAGAGAAAGTGGCATGAAAAGAAAATACTACCACTTTCTCCACTTCCCCTTTTACCTCCGTCGTTCTCTTGGTCACTTTGAGTCTTTGCTCCATCCTTTTCCTCCACATTTTCTTTTTATATCTTTGCCTCTTCTTGCTTTTTCCTCTACCTCTTGTTCTAACACCTTCTCTTCCCCTCTTTTATCATGTTTTCTTTTTTCTTCTCTACATTTCCCTTCACTTTTTTGTCCTTTACCTACTTTCCTTTCTCCATCATTTCTGCCCTTATCCTCCCAATTTCTGCCTTAATCTTTGTTTTCTCTCTCACAAACCTCTTCTTCCTTCTTCTTTTCAATCTTAATATCTTCCTCTATATATGTGGAAATTAACACAGACCAACATCTTTTAACTCTTATTAGTGTGCAAAATAACGTACACAAAACCAAAATCTGTGAGGCTTAAATTCATTTATTATCATTAAATTCTATAATAAATATAATACAATAGTGATTATTAGACTCCCAAAGTTTCCATTGACTATAAAACACATCAGTCAACTATACATTCAGTTTTATCAGTTTCTTACATGAAACATGTTAAGAGTATCACTTTGTTCATTTTATAGGATTTAACAGATATATTAAGTTTTAATTATAGTTTCCTCTTTAATTAAATGATCTCTGTTATGATTTTATCTAAATGCATACAGACTCACATCATCAACATATCATCAGATGTGTCTGGTTCAAGTCTGTTAATAAAAATACCATCAGTGAAAATAATAAAGTATAAAATAGATTTAAGACCAGTTTTCAACATTTTTATTGTCCGGTATCACATCCTCAAACAGGATCTGCCTTCTACACTTAACTCTGTAAAAAATCCACTTTAACTGTCTTTAGACCTGGAAAATGGTGTACGCAAAATATGGTGCGCTGTGAAAAAGCTACAGCTACAAAAATAGAAGTGATTTAATTCTGCTGGACGACACATTGATGACACACAATTCGTTAACTGAGAGCTCAAACCTGTGGCCTTTAGGTGCCCTCCAAACAAATAAGATGTATTTAGCGCCTTTCACTCACAACATTGGAAAAGTTACATTTCAATATGGCGTGCCACATGGCTCTATCCTGAGCCCACTACTTTTGTCTTTGTGTCACCACAAGCTGTTCTCATGAACAATTTGTACATATCGCTACGAAAAAGTAATGCACTGTAATTCCTATGTATTCCACATATCATATATATATATATATATATATATATATATATATATTTATTCCACCTGCAGAAAACACTTTTTCGCCCATGAAACACGTGTGCCTACCCAGGGTAGCCTACTATTAAACACAATCTGTTTTCCAAACTTAACTAGTCATTTTGGTGCCTAGACTTAACTGTTGTGGCTTCATAACGCTCACTTTTTATCGGCTAAACTCAACTGCCACGGACCCTGTAATGACTGACAGCTCATGGGGCTCTGTGCTCGGTTTAAAGTCACTTTTTGTTGACTTAACTCAATTTTCCCGGCTAAATGTAACTGTGAAGACCGCCTGCTGAACTTAACTTTCCTGTGGTCGTCACGTGACCAGCCGGCAGTCGCTGATATCATAGGAATTGTTGTACAAAACCTTTTGTACGATATCATACAAACCCGTTCATGAGAATGCGTTGGTGACCACTAGGTGTCGCCATCCTCAAGCACAAGAACACAAAAAGCCATCAGAGCTACACCTGTTGACACTATTTAGGGTTGGTTGGATCATGAGTCCATCATGGCCTCAAACTCATCGATCCTCTGCCGGGTGTTTCCTCTACGGATCCTCCTGTAGGACACAGTTTTGTACAATGTCGTCGCGCGGCTGCTATTCTTCTTGTCCGCTGCGTCCGCCTCGCCGTTCACATTGTTTTCACCACTTTCCTCTTTGTCTCCTTTGTCCCCCTTCACGTCCATTGCACGGCTTCCTGTGCTGGACGAGTTTCGGGTCGGACTGAGCGCTTTGCTTTCTCGTCCGGCCGTTAACGATGACTCAGCGGCTGCATCCATCAACGTCACTTCTTTCTGCTCCAGCCTGCAACCTGATACAGCGGAAAATATTATCTGTCTATTTTGTTTAATTAAAATACTCTTTAAAGGTTAATGCATGACATGAAGTGATTTAATTGGCTCTGTGGAGCTCTTTCCATTATCATTTGCTTTGGCAATAGAGTGAGTGTCATCTTTGTGGAATTTTAATTGGATTTTAATGAATGAATTAACTCTCCGACCTGAATCTCCACTGTGAGTAATTGTGTTTCCAGCCAATCACAGCTGCAGTTATGTAAGATGTTTTCTACACTGCAAACTCTAAATCAAAATTAACAACTTTCAGCTAGATATTTAAACACTTACAGCCACTAATAACTTAAAGTTTAAGCGTTAAAAACAAGTGAAAGCAGAGGGGGAAATAGTGTTATTGCTCTTGTGTATTTAAATTACTTTGGTTGGCTATTTTGCCTCTTTGCACTGCATTTTATACACTTAATTTGGTTTAATCTTGTACTTTTCAACCAAAGAAAACTGATCTAAAAAATTATTGTTGTCACAGATCATTTCAATGTATTTGAATCAACTAATCTTTCTCATTAACTCAATTTAAATAGTCAGTTTCAAGTCAGATCTTAATCGTATTAAGTTTACATTCATAAAAACTGTGAAACTTAATTCATCCTAACTTTCATTTGTCTTAAACATTTTAACTTCTTGATTTAATTCTGAATTGACTTTTTAACATTAAGGATTAAGTTAAGTATATATACATACATTCATATATACATACATACATACATACATATATATATATATATTTATATATATATACATACATATATTAATAAGTTAACCTTACTCAAAATATTAAGGCAGCCTGTTGAAACCATTTAAAGCTGAAACCCGAAAACTTTTCCTAAAACCCAACCCCCAAACAAAGTCTCATGGATCAGGGCTTTGAGAGTCTGGATTACCTGTCCGTGGTCCAGGTGTAATATCTCGGAGGTTGTCGTCAGCTCGCCGTCGTCCAGGAGACGACGTCGGCAACGGCGTTTCAGGTCGCGCTCGCTCGTCCAAACTCTGTATTTCCTCCTCGTTCGGCTTCAGACTCGCGTCTGTCACAGAAGCCGTCTGTGTGAGAGACGCTCCCTCCGTCTCCGGGTCTTTGTCTCGGCTCGGCCATGTGGGACAAATGTCCCTGTTGTGTTGGCTGGCAGCGCCCGAGCCGTTCTCTTCTTCTTCTTCTCCTGTTTCTGCACCAGCATGACTCGGCCCTTTAGCACATTGCTGAGCCGATGGAGGAAATGGTTTATAGGAATCTGATCCCTCCAGCTCATTTTCTTCTTCTTTTCCATCAACCTTTTCTTCTTTTTCCGCCTCCATCGCTCCTTTTCCCTCAATATATTGTTCACCTTCTTCTTCCATCTCTTCCTTTTCTTCTTTTTCTGCCTCTCCTTTTCCCTCCATCTCTTTTCCAACAATCTTTTGTTCTTCTTCCATCTCTTCTTCTTTTCCATCAACCTTTTCTTCTTTCTCTGCCTCCATCACTCCCTTTCCCCTCCATCTTTTTTTTTTTTCCAACAATATGTTGTTCTCTTCTTCTTCCATCTCTTCTTCTT
Source organism: Etheostoma perlongum (assembly GCA_026937815.1). NCBI lineage: Eukaryota > Metazoa > Chordata > Actinopteri > Perciformes > Percidae > Etheostoma > Etheostoma perlongum. The sequence continues at coordinate 48,502 of JAEKDQ010000488.1, forward strand.
CTCCATCAACCATTTCTTCTTCCTCTGCCTCTCCTTTTCCCTCCATCTCTTTTCCTACAATATGTTGTTCTTCTTCCATCTCTTCTTTTCTATGAACCTTTTCTTCTTTTTCGGCCTCCATCGCTCCTTTTCCAACAATCTTTTGTTCTTCTTTTCCATCAACCTTTTCTTCTTTCTCTGCCTCCATCACTCCTTTCCCCTCCATCTCTTTTCCAACAATATGTTGTTCTCCTTCTTCTTCCATCTCTTCTTCTTCTCCATCAACCTTTTCTTCTTTCTCTGCCTCTCCTTTTCCCTCCATCTCTTTTCCTACAATATGTTGTTCTTCTTCCATCTCTTCTTCTTTTCTATGAACCTTTTCTTCTTTTTCTGCCTCCATCGCTTCTTTTCCCTCCATCTTTTTTCCAACAATCTGTTCTTCTTTTTCTTTCTCTGCCTCTCCTCCCTCCATCTTTTTTTCTTTTCCAACAATCAGTTGTTCTTTTTCTACTTTCTCTTCTTCTCTATCTCCGTTTTCCTCTTTCTTGTTTTCTTTTCCAACAATGTGTTGTTGTCCTTTTTCTTTCTCCATCTCCTCTTCTTCTCCATCAACCTTTTCTTCTTCTTTCTCCATCGCCTCTTCTTCTCCATCAACCTTTTCTTCTTCTTTCTCCATCTCCTCTTCTTCTCCATCAACCTTTTCTTCTTCTTTCTCCATCGCCTCTTCTTCTCCATCAACCTTTTCTTCTTCTTTCTCCATCGCCTCTTCTTCTCCATCAACCTTTTTTTCTTCTTCTTTCTCCACCTTCTTCTCCATCAACCTTCTCTTTTTCCACCTCTTTCTCCTGTATCCTCCACCTCTTCTTCTTTTTCATCATCTTGTCCATGTCCTTGTATCTCTGTCATGCTGTCTTGTTCTTTTCTTTCATCCTCTACCGCTTCTTTCTCCTTCTCTACTCGGTCATCCTCTCTTTCCTTCTCCATAACCTCCTTTACTTTTTCCTCCATCTCTTCTTCCTTCTCTTCTTCAACCTTGTCTTCATCATGAGTCTCCCTCTCTTGTTCTGCTCTTTTTCCATCCTTCACAACCAACTTTTTCTTCTTCCTTAATCTTTAACTCTTTCTCTCCATCTTTTGCTTCCTCATACTCATCTTCTTCCTTTACATCCCTTAGTTTTATTTTATCCTCTACCTTTTCTTTCTGTGCTCGGTCATCCTCTCTTCCCTCCTCTAAAACCTTATCTTCTTTTTCTTTCTGAATCTTGAACTCATTCCCTCCATCTTTTGCATCCTCTTCTTCTTCCTTTGTCTCCCTGTCTTGTTCTTTTCTTTTTTTGTCTACTTCTTCTTCCTCCATTTCTTTCTCTTCTCCGTCTTTTATAAGCTCATTTTCTTCTACTCCCACATTTCTTTGTTCTCTATCCTTTTCTTCATCCTGTCTTTCTGTGTCTTTATCTACTTCCTCCTCTACCTCCTCCTTCCTTTTTTCTTTCTCTTGTTGTCTTTGAGTATGTGCTTCATCTTCTTTCTCCACATTTTCTTTTTCTATCTTTGCCTCTTCTTGCGCGTCCTCTGCCTCTTTTTCTAACACCTGCTCTTCCCCTCTTCCATCTTTCTTTTCTTCTTGCTTCTCTACATTTTCCTCCCCTTTCTCATCCTCCTTTCCTTTCGCGGTCATTTCTGCCGTTTCATCTTCGTTTTCTATCTCACAAACCTCTTCTTCCTTCTTCTCAGTCTTAATATTTTGCTCCACACCTCCTCCATGTATCTCTTTTTCTTCCCCCACTTCCTCAATCACCTTATCTGTCCATTCATCCTCCTCTTCTTTTACTTCTACCTGCTTTTCTTTCTCTACTTCAACATTTTCATCATCTTTGGCACCTTTATCGTCTTCTTCCTCTTTGCTCTCACTTGTATCTGTCCAGTCTTCAACCTGTTGCTCTCCTCCACCCTTCACCTTCTCCTCTTTGTCTTCCTCCATCCTCACTTCATCTTCTACCTTTGTGCCTCCTGTTTGTTGAGCACCCCCTCCTCCCCTGAAGCAGTCCCATCAGTGTTGTCCGCCTCTCTGTTGTCTTCAGACAGCATCGTGTCCTCCAAAGACAGAATATCTCCAAACAGGCCGACTGTCTGAATGATCCAAGACGCTATTGAGGTTTCCTCCAGGTCCAGACCGTCTGCAGACGTCCACCAGCTCGCCATGACGCAGGACAGCAGGGAAAACCAGCTGCTCAGTTTGAGGAAACAGAGTGAGATAAGTAAACCTGCATTTGTCCCACAGCACTTGTTATGAAAGCATTCACACTCACAAAGGATTTCATTAACGCTGAATGGCAGAAACACGTCATTTCACAATCTGGTGACCTGAAGGCCACGTATTAGGCCCTGGGTTTTTAATACTTTAATCTTTAAGGTATGATCTCTCTCTCTTGCTGCTTTACTTCTTAAAATAACCACCAGGCAAACATTTCATATTGTACTGGTGGAAGAAATACTTATTTAAAGTAAAAGCACCGACATCACAATGTTAAGTACTTGGTTGCAACTGAATGTCCTGCATTTGAGTTTTCAAAAGTACAGATATGTAAAAAGAAAAGTAAAAAGATCAACATTCCCAGTGATTTATCCGACTGCGGCATGTAAAGCTTCACACTAATCTGTAATGAGTTACAGTCTCACGTGTTTCTTCCCATCTTTACTGCAGCACACAGCTACATTCTGGTCAAATAAACCAATTTTCTGGAAAGAAATAAAGGAAAAGAATAGGTTTACAAAAATCCTTCATCCTTCAATCATTTGAATATTCCTCTAAATGATAAAGAGCTATGATAATGATTTTTTTCTAGTCAATAAATATCAGTCAATCACTTTAAATCTCTCCAAATATATTAAAAGCACTTCCCCAAAGTCCCATAGATGGTGGTCTAACGTTATTACAGCTCGTAGATTTGAGTTCAGCGTCATGCAGAGTCACGAGCATGTTCAGCAACTAATATCTTTCATAATGACCAAGTTAACAGAATTAAGAGTCATCTTTCAAGGTAATGATCCACTTGTTTATTAAGAAAGAAGGCAAGAAAGAAAGAAAGAAAGAAGGCAAGAAAGAAAGTAAAAACAAGGCAAGAAAGAAAGAAATTGTCCAAAAGGACATAAATATAAAATGTTCTTCCTTACAGAGCCTTTTGTTGAATGTAGAAATATTTTATAGTTTATTAAAAAGTAAGAATACCTCTAGTACATTTGCAGAAAACAATGAAAATATATTGTTTCTCAATGAGCAGCATTTGTGCTCATCTACACAATCTAATATAGATAACATCCTAAATTGTTGTAAAATTGATGTGTGTTTTTGCTGTGATTTAGTATTATCACGGTGAGTTGTTTGATTATGTGGATCCTAGTAAACTAAATTTAAACATTTTAAATCACAAGTTATCATTTGTCAAAACATTTATTGCAATAATAAAATAACATAATACAAACAGGATTTGATTTGTTTTTCAGGAGTTTCACATCATCTTCAATAAAAATATATCAGTTTTACATTCAACGGTGGTGCAACCAAAACCTTCATTTTGAAGTTAACTAGTTTTATAAGTAACAAGGCTCTAAATATTCATCCTTTTAAAGTTTAAATGCATGATGAGAAAGCAAAAGTGCTCATTTTCTCTAGAACAGTAGTGCACTTGTTTTCAATAGATTTTAGGATTTGCAAGATAACATAAATATTTTAACCTAAATTCTTCAGATTTAAAGTCCACGGTGAGTTTGAGCTAGCAGACTTGACTCTTACTTTCTAAAACTGCATCGGTAGTTTCCTCTAAGGTTCACCTCTGCTCTGTGATTTGGCTTCCTGCTGCACCCTCCAAGCGGCGAGCACCTCGTCGTCTTCGGCCTCGGCGGCGGCCCGAGCTCTCGCCCTCTGCCTGGTCTGGGCGATGAAGGTGGCGATGTCGTCGTCGTCGTTGTCCTCCTCGTTGTTGGCTTCCACCCTCCTACTCCTCGTCACTTCTGTCTCGCTGCTTTCATATCGCGAGCGGTGAGCAAACTTCCTCTTTGTGTTGAGGTCGTGGTAGCTCTCCGTCCCTAAAATGCGCTCTCAGCGTACGCCCGCCCCACCCGGCTGTAGCTGTCGGACTGCGAGAAACCGTTGCACGTGTTGTCACTTGACACATCCTCATGTAACCTGGACCTGTATCTGGAGGCGACGCCATAAGTTTCCTCCTCTTCGTCGTTGACAGCGTAGGACGCCCTGCGGCTTGAGAATTCAAATTCGGAAGCTGAGGCATCAAGGTCATCGTAGGGATCCTCCAATGGGCCGACGTCGGCTGCAGCGGCCGGCTTCCTCGGGGGAGGCCGGACGCTTGTCAGCCAGTCATCGATGCTGGTGTTCTTATCTTTCTCCAGCGCAGGGTTGAGATTCAGACACCCAGAGAGGCCGAAAGTCCTCGCAGGTTTTGGCTTTTTCTTTGCTTCCTCAAGAAACTCTTCCTCCTTCTGCTTTTCTCTCTCCTCCTCCTCATCTTCGTCCTCCCTTTGGTTTCTTTTTCTTGTAGAGCGTGCTGCGCTTGTTGTCCTCCAGGATCTTCTTCTTTTAGAGTAGGGAGGCCATCTTGCCCCGCATCTCAGACTTCATCTCCTTGTCCATGGCGTCCAGTTTTCCCATGTCCACCTGGTCCTGGAAGAGGCTGAACAGAGGCACGCTGGTGGTGGTGATCTTGTTTTTCTTGGAGCCGAGCGTGGATCCCAGAGCCGAGCTTCTTCCAGTGAGACCAGAGCGCTGCTCGACCCAGTAGCTGAGAGGACTGACGCTGCCCTGCCTTGCCCCTGTGAAAGAGCGCTGGAATAGGAAGCACCGCTCAACAAGGACGCTTTGTCATCGTCAGGCCTCGGCCTGACACCAGGCTCGTCGCACCGCCTAAAGCTAAGTTCGATCCAGCACGTGACGGAGGAGGCAGGCTCATCTCGCTTTGCTTCTGCTTGATGGTTTCGGAGACGACATTGGCGATCCAGTTTTGAATGCTGGCCAGATTGACCATGGGTTCACCTCCGGGGCCCTGCACAGGAGGAACTGGGAGGATCGGAGGAACCAGTGTCATGGGATTCACACACTGTGCTGATCTCAAGCTGCGAGCCTGAGACACTGAGGATATAACAGACGACCTGCCGCTCAGCATGGACATGTTGTCATCATTGGTGACACTCAAGGGCCTGTGACACCGGCGCCAGCCCAGAAGGCGGAGAGAGGGATCGTACCGCCACTGACGCAGCTCTCGTTCTCCCAGCCACATATGGACTGACTCTCTTCTAAGTTCTTCTTTGAGCGCTCAGGATCTCCTCGCGTCTTTGCCTCCGTTTGACCGTCGCAGAGTCCTCACCCCGACTCATCTCCAAGATCTCATCCGTGTTCTCCTCACCGAGGTGCTTCTGCTGCCTCAGCTTCCACGCCTGGTACGCTGTCAGGTTGACATCTTGGAAGGATGGCGTCTTGGCTTCTCCCTCGCCGTCGCCTTTATCTCCATCTCCCACAGAACTCTTCTCGCCGTCCTCTCGATCTTTCTTGTTCCAGCCAAAGTGGATCCTCTTGACGCGCCAGCGCTCCAGAGCCGTCATCTTCTCCTTGTTCTTCTGGCAGAAGTTGTACATGGAGCTGGTGTCGGACAGGATGCTCTCCACCTCGTCATCAATCTTCTTCTTCCCGCCTTCGGTTGCGGTGCTCGCTGCCTTCGTCGGCCTCCTTCTTGTGATAGCGGCGGCTTGTTCCTCGATTTCCCTCAGCCGCTGCTTCCAGAGATCGGAGTAACTTGTGCAGCTGGAGGTGGACATTGCATCTGACTGTGGACGTCTGATGCGACGCTTCAACCGCTCTTTCACAGCTCGTACGTCCTCGCTGGTGACGCTCTCCACATCGGCGTCTACACTTTCCTTCGTCTGCTTTGCTTGGCCCTCTGCGAGAGATTCCTCATCCTCGCCGTCGCTGTTCAGCTGCGCCTCCCACCAGTCGTCGTTCTGGTATTTCTCGTTCTTCTTCTGCCACTCGCGGATCATACTGTCGAGGCCGTCATCATCATCGCTGTCCTCTCCGCCCCTTTTGCTCAGGTAGTACAATCTCTTCCTGAATGCGGCTCGACCCCCTGGCAGTCCTGCCCATTCTGCACTCCTGTCAATCTGCTCCGGAGTGCTGCAGCTGCCGCGGAGGAGGCGACGCTGCTCATCACGCTTTCTCCATCCTCCTCCTCCTCCATCATGATGGAGTGCGCTTTCACCTCGATCATACTCTGCTCTTCCTCTTTGTCAGTATCCTCATCCTCGTCACACTCGTCCTCACCAAAGATGCGAGCGCGTGCGTGTGCATCAATGACGGAGCACTGGCTAAGTGTTTCGTCGTCATCGTCGCGCTCCTCCATCAGGGTCTCGTTGAGATTTCTCAACTGCTTCAGGAAGCCTTCGTTGGGGTTGATGGCGCGCTTCTTCCTCATGGACGTCAGCGCCTCCATTATGGTCATGTGCTGGAAGATCATCAGGTAGGACGCCACCAGGACAGCGCTGCGGCTGACGCCCATCATGGAGACCACCAGAACCTTTCCTGCAAGACAAAACTGTTGATTGTAATCTGACCAATTTATATTTGCTTTTTCATATACGCAGATATTTAGCACGAAGAAGTCAGTCATAGGTGTGCTTATTACAACAAACTTTAGCATAACATGTATTAAATGTTTAAACATAACTTATACATGCCTATTTAAATGAAATCTTACCCTTTTTGTAGCTGTGTGAGATTTATTGTCCTCATTTTGTAATTTCAAAGAAACTAAACTAAAATAGAAACCACACTATAAATAGGCTTAAATACGGATGTATTCAGACTCTTATTGTGTAAAGCAAAACTCTCAAAAGAAGTTGAAAATATAATATTAGATTTAAATTTGATCATACATCAGGGCATACATCTAGGAATGAATTAAATATCCTCTGTAAAAGTCAAAGTTGTGGCGTGTTCAAAGAATTTGATTCAACAGGGAAATAACGTCTTGCTGAACGAGCTGCAGCAGCCATGAATAAGAGACAATCAACACTGTTACATGATCCTCTTCACGGAGTCACAGATGTTCTCTGTGTGCTCCTGAAAACACTTCTCAGAAACCCTGATGCTGTCAAGACCTTCCGGGTTATCTGTTGGGGATCTTTTAAGAAATGTGCTTTCGGCCCTGTCTGCTGAAAGGAATGGTTTGTGTTTTGTCCCTGTCGAGACTATAAAATAAATCAATGAAACTCCACAGCGATGATAACAAAAGTCAACAGTCTTCTTTATTTATTTCGCCCCTGGAGGAGAAGGCATTTCTTAGTGTCATGTTCCTATGCACCTTGGCGCATTATTTTGCAACAATGGAAATCAGAGACCAGCCCCCCCTTTCACAAATGGCTTATATAGTTGGGGAACATACTACACATGGAAGGATGCCGATATAAGATGTCCAAAAAAAAGAATCTTTGACAAAATATGGCATCCTCTGTTGGTCAAGTGGTCTGAGGTGCGTGAGTCAAATAACAGCCAATGTGACAGCCCTTGAACTTGAATTTGCAGCTTCTTTCTTCCCTTTTCCTCTCAACTCTCCCTGCACTATGTTGACTGTCACCATTGAATTTGTCCTCTCTGCTTTATTTATTCTTATTTAACTTTTTTTACTAGGCCTTTATGACTCATGCTGTGTAGAAAACCCTGAGGGAAGACTCTTGTGTCGTTATCCTGTACAGCCCCTGTTTAAACAATTCCTTCAATAAATATATTTGTGGAAAAAATAAATAATATGTGTCTTTTTGTCACATCTCACCCTTGTGTGTCAGCAGAGCGTCGTCCAAGAACTTCGGCGGTGGGCCTGAAGTGCAGCGAGATATCGGCGTCGGGAAGTCGCGTCCACCTCGATGCCCATGTACTGGATGTTCAAAAGAAAGTCTCGCTTGTGTACACCCCCGTGCCGTGGGCCGCGTTGAGGATGTGGGTGATGCCCATTCGCTTCAGACGAGCCTTGTTGACCGCAACGGATCTGAAAAAACAATCCAGTCCTGTCTTATTAGATATGATTTACACATCAAAACTTAATAATGAATGAATAAAACACAACTTCACATAATTAAATTACAATCAAACTAAAATGTTAAGACCATGTTGCTCTGGCTCTTGTTGATGTTCTACCTGCATAAAAAGGATATTAGAAGGAATCAAATGTGAAAACCAAGCATGGATGTTCATTTTTGAGCATGCACACAGCAGACAAAGTCCACTTAAGTTGCTTTGAAGCTTTCAACCCAAAAACATTGTCTCCAAACTTTAGAGTGAGCAAAACAAGTGAGCAAACTTCATCCACGGATGGCTGAAAGCTGCAGAACATTCCAGTAAGTGCACATTTAGTTGTTATAAGGCAAGATGCTGTTTGCTTCCTCTGAACATCTGTTGGACTCACTTCTCGGCTATGAAGATGTTGGGCCACACCTCGTCCACGGGGTTGCTGGCAGCCTCCAGGCGGTCCTGCACCATGGCCCTCTGGATGTCCAGCACACATGGGGTGTTGTAGGGGCTGCGGTCGTCTATCATGTCCTTTACCCGGTTGTAGAGGTCTTCCACCATCAGCTGCTCGGCGGATTCCAGCATGGACTCTGAGACGGACTCGGCCCGCACGCTGCGAGGCGGCAGCTCTGAGGAGGAAAGACATGAACAAGATCTGGGTGAAGAACGGTGAAGAAGTTCTGCGGTGCCCTGCTACATCCTGCTACGCTCTGCGGTGCCCTGCTACATCCTGCTACATCCTACTAAGCTCTGCGGTGCCCTGCTACATCCTGCTACATCCTACTAAGCTCTGCGGTGCCCTGCTACATCCTGCTACATCCTGCTACGCTCTGCTGTGCCCTACTATATCATGCTACACTCTGTGGGCCCTGCTACATCCTTCTAAGCTCTGCGGTGCCCTGCTATGCCATGAACTACTACAAATTACTATTTTTAGTCACTGTTCCATTATCTTCTACTGTGACTGTTATTACCAATATTCACCTCAAAATTGGGAAATCCTGCTACATCCTACGCTTTTGCTACATCCTGCTACATCCTCCAGAAGGGTGCCCTATTTACATCCTTACAGACCAAGGTGCCCTGCTACATCCTGCTACATCCTACAAGCTCTGTTGGTGCCCTGCTACATCCTGCTACATCCTGCTGGGGGCTCTGCGGGAAAAATCCTGCTAAGCTCTGCTTTTACAGTAATCCTGCTATTAAAGGAAGCCCTGCTACATCCTGTACATTAAATAGTCAACACAGCTACATCCTGCTACACCCTGCTGTACCCTTACATTAATATTGCTACATCCTGCAAACCCTGCTGTACCCTCAAACATGTTGCTATTGACAAGAAGATATTATCTCAAAATTAAGGAAAAATATTTTACTACACGCAAGGCTATTTAAGTTGAGACCAAGACAGATCTCACCAATCGCTGTTGTCACACAGTTGTTGGGGTTGCAAGCACTAAAAAATTGAGCTTGTGTCATGTTTTGACCTGGAAAAAATCTGGAAACTTTTACAGTAACAGCTATTAAAGGAAGAAAGGTCAGTGTGATTAAATAGTTTTTATATTGAAAAAACCTCAAACATGTTGATTGACAAGAAGATATAATAACTAAAGGTCCAATTAACAGCTTTGAGATCAAAAACCATTCACCCTTCTTTTGTGTTTTTTAATGAAAAACCCTCTTAAACTCAGAAAACAGTGAGATAAAACTCATTCACCCCTCATAGCAACCATGCACCTATTTGTTGCTCTGTTCCTATGCATGAATACGTCATAATGATGTGGCTGTTCCGGCTCCTTGTGGCGGGGAATTAACCCCATTATGTCATCTCACTGTCATCCTACAGGACAAACTGCACATTCAATTCATAAACCATTCAATTCATAAGCCAATTCAACCATCACCCTCATTATACCAACAAGAATGAAAGTATAATACGTCCAAAAACATTTCCAGTACAAGAACAGAGGTAAATATGACTGTACTGAAATGTAAAAACAAATCAAAATAAAGACAGTAAACAAAAATCCAATGTGTTGTTAAAAAATAGGTATTCCCTGCCCTCAACCAGACTTAAAAATTCAACAATCAAAACAGTAAATAATGGAATAGGAGTGCATTTTAAAACGTTTCGATCTCTCTGAATGCTGTAAAGCTACACACAAAACAAAAATCGTCATTAAAGCATCAGCGTCCTCCTGCAGATGAAATATGCATGGTCCATTAAAGCTCCTACTAGAGTAACGCAGCTGCTCTGAGATGTTTCATAGGAGCTAATTTACTCAATCAGCGCGACTGCCGCTCCTCTGTCAAGAACGCCTCCGCTCGGTAATGAGCGGATGTAAAGTGGATTCACTGTAATTGAAGAGCGCTTGACCAAATTAGACTCGTTGAATGTGGACTCAGAAGTCATGAATGCTTCCCTTCTCCTGCACATGTTCTCACACAAAGCCTTGTACGTGTGATTTAACCTGCTTCATGTAGAAAGATAAAAACACACAACACAAAAACAAACTAAAATAAAGTCTTTGAATTAGATTTTGAGACAGTGAGGCTCTATAAAACAGGGCCAGAACATAAAGCTGTGTAGCAGGACCTGCATGTTTCTTCTCTCCTCTGTGACAGGAAGCTGAATATCTTATGAGTTGTGGCCCAAACAAGACATTTGAGGACGTTGTCTTTGGCTTTGGGAAGCACGGATCCACATTTTCTGACTTTTTAGACACCAAACAAAAATTAATTAATCCAGAAAATAATCCAAAGGTTAATCGACAATGAAAAGAATTGATTTGATACTTCAGTTCAAATAATCGATTAAATTAGCATCATTATGTGAGCCTAGGGCCGCTGACTTATAAAATAATCAACCACTGACTGTAGATCAGCAGTCTTAAGACATCATGTAAGATTTTATTTCCTGCAGCACTGGAGCAATCCCAGAAGTACACGCCAAGGATATAGACTACATTTTATTAAGGGGGTCAGCCTCTCCTCTCTAAGCGTAGCTCCCATGGCGCCGTTTTAATGCTATGAAGCCATCACCCGCAGTTAGCATCCCATTGACAACATTAACATAGGCACAGGCTAATTACTGCTAACTAACATGCTAGTTAACATTAACATAGGCACAGGCTAATTACTGCTAACTAACATGCTAGTTAACATTAACGTAGACACAGGCTAATCACTGCTAACTAACATGCTAGATAACATTAACATAGGCACAGGCTAATCACTGCTAACTAACATGCTAGATAACATTAACATAGACACAGGCTAATTACTGCTAACTAACATGCTAGTAAACATTACATAGACACAGGCTAATTACTGCTAACTAACATGCTAGATAACATTAACATAGACACAGGCTAATTACTGCTAACTAACATGCTAGATAACATTAACATAGACACAGGCTAATTACTGCTAACTAACATGCTAGTTAACATTAACATAGACACAGGCTAATTACTGCTAACTAACATGCTAGTTAACATTAACGTAGACACAGGCTAATTACTGCTAACTAACATGCTAGTTAACATTAACGTAGACACAGGCTAATTACTGCTAACTAACATGCTAGTTAACATTAACATAGGCACAGGCTAATCACTGCTAACTAACATGCTAGATAACATTAACGTAGACACAGGCTAATTACTGCTAACTAACATGCTAGTTAACATTAACATAGACACAGGCTAATTACTGCTAACCAACATGCTAGATAACATTAGAGAAACTAATTACTGCTAACTAACATGCTAGATAACATTAACATAGACACAGGCTAATTACTGCTAACTAACATGCTAGTTAACATTAAGCGTAGACACAGGCTAATTACTGCTAACTAACATGCTAGATAACATTAACATAGACACAGGCTAATTACTGCTAACTAACATCCTAGATAACATTAACATAGACACAGGCTAATTACTGCTAACTAACATGCTAGTTAACATTAACGTAGACACAGGCTAATTACTACTAACTAACATGCTAGTTAACATTAACATAGGCACAGGCAATTACTGCTAACTAACATGCTAGTTAACATTAACTTAGACACAGGCTAATTACTGCTAACTAACATGCTAGTTAACATTAACGTAGACACAGGCTAATTACTGCTAACTAACATGCTAGTTAACATTAGTAATTAAACCTAACCAGCTGATGTAAGTCCAAACTGTCTGCACGCTTCTCCTGACAATATGGTGATTTGTCGTGGTTATGGATAATGTCGTTAGCCTATTTTTTATAAAAATGTCTGCTACGGACCATAACGTGAGCTACAAGGTAACAGAGCCTTTTATACATTTTGTGTTTCTTTAGAAATAAACAACGGACAAATAGATTCTTTAAATGCTGCAGATGTAAAGTTATTCACTGTCAAAGTGGCGCCAAAATGAATGGCAGTCAATGGGATGCTAACTGCAGGTGATGGCTCATTAGCATTAAAATGGCGCCTTAGGGGCTACGGCAGAGAGGAGAGGCTGACCCTCTTGGGCGTTTCCTCTCTCACTGGGCCTTTTTTTTTATCCCAGAATGCATCTGTGGTGAGACTGCTGTCTGTCTGTCTGTCTGTCTCACCCTCATTGATGATCTTCTTGGCGGCGATGGCGGAGGAGAGGTGGATGGGCTCCATGAAGATGCTGGCAGCGTGGGCCGGAGATCATGGAGAACCTGGACTCTGAGGCCATTGAGAAACTTTCAACAGAGGAGGAAACTGGTTAAAGCTCACGGGGAACAAACAGGTGGAAGAAAAAAATATTCTAATCTACCTTTTTTACATTGACAATAACATTTATTTATTACCTGACAATGTCGCACAGCTGTGCTTCGAAAGAAAATCTGCGTACCTGGGCCTGGACAGCGGAGGTAATGACCCTGCACCTGTCGGACACTCCTCTCCTCCTCCCCTCCTCCTCTCCATCAGGCACCTTCTGATCACTCTGCTCCCCGCTCTGATTGGGCGACGCCATGGCAACCAAGATCCCTATTTCCATTTGATAAAAAACACTTTAATTTATTAAATCACCTGTATTTATTCCATTTAAAGAACAAAAGGGCACTTTAGGCCTTTATGAGATAGGACACGAAGACAGGAAAGGGGAAAGGAAGAGGGAGAGAGAGAGAGAGAGAGAGAGAGCAGCAAGGCCGCTGGTCGGAGTCAAACTTCATAACCGTTGCAGCAAAGACCAAGCCTCTGTACATGGGTGCACGCTCCACCAGGTGAGCCATCCAGGTACCCCACCATTAAATGTTTTTTACATGAAAAAATGACTTCAACATTCCCCAAAATAACATGATTGATTCCACCCAAACGCTCTTTGCCAAGTACAAATCTCTACTTTCATTAATTTTGGGCGTCTTATTCAATTTTATAGCATTGTAAAACAAATGGAAGTGTTTTTGAAATAGTATTGAGTAAAGTTGACATATTCCAGTCTGTGATTATCATCAACATCCATTCCTTTAATTTTAGTCTCAATAAATTCCTAATTTCTGCTTTTTCTAACTCAAACATTAGGTATAATTTCCTATAAATTAGCTTTATTGACCATAAATTCCAAAAATAACTGTAAAACTAAAGTTAATAAGTTAGTGTTACGAGTGTTAAAGAAAGTGACATTGAAAAGCGTCAAAAGTGTTGAAAAAGGGAGAAAAAACGTAGAGAAAAGTAAAAAAAATTATAAAAGCGTCAACAAAAGTGTTAATTTTCAATTTTGACGGGAAGACAACACCGAGGGGTTAAAGGATTATGTAGTCGACTTAAAACTCAGATTACTAAGCTTTTGAGATATTTTGAGAATAGTTGATCGACAGATCTTTTAAACTCAGTTTCTCCACAAAGAATCATGCAAAAAGCACCAGTTTAAATCTTGTTTCCCAAAGCAGTGCTCAGAAGTTTCTTAAAATGAATCCTTCAGCATGAAAAAGCGATTAAATTAAAAATCACTGTCAGATTAAAAGCGTCCCATTAGCCGACTAATCGACTGAGGTTTCACAGTTATTTTAATTGACTAATTGATTAATTTAGAGGAAAGAGAGAGGAAAGACAAGAGGAGGACAAAGAAGAAAAAAATGCAAAAAGTATGAGGAGAGAAAGAAAAGAATGACATATTAAAAGAAGGAAAAAAGGGAAAAGGAGGGGAGTTAAGAAACAAATACAAAGTCAAGAATCTGTGTGTGTGTGTGTCTGTGTCTCTGTGTGTGTGTGTCTCTGTGTGTTTGTTTGTGTGTGTGTCTGTGTGTGTGTATGTGGGTCTGTGTCTGTGTGTGTGTGTTTATCTGTGTGTGTGTGTATGTCTGTATTGGGTCTGTGTGTGTGTCTGTGTCTGTGTCTGTGTGTGTGGGTCTTGTCTGTGTGTGTGGGTCTGTGTCTGTGGTGTCTGTGTGTTTGTGTGGGTCTGTGTCTCTGTGTGTGTGTGTCTGTGTCTCTGTGTGTGGGTCTGTGTCTGTGTGTGTGTGGGTCTGTGTGTGTGTGTGTGTCTGTGTGTGTCTGTGTGTGGTGTGGTCTGCGTGTATATGGGTCTGTGTGTGTGTGTGTGTCTGTGTGTGTGTGTGTCTGTGGGTCTGTGTCTGTGTGTGTGTGTGTGGGTCTGTGTCTGTGTGTGTGTGTGTGTCTGTGTGTGTGTTTCTGTGTGTGTGTGTGTGGGTCTGTGTCTGTGTGTGGGTCTGTGTCTGTGTGTGTGGGTCTGTGTCTGTGTGTGTGTGTGTGTGTGTGTCTGTGTGTGTGTGTGTGTGTGTGTCTGTGTGTGTGTGTCTGTGTGTGTGTGTGTCTGTGTGTGTGTGTCTGTGTGTGTGTCTGTGTGTGTGTGTGTGTGTGTGTGTGTGTGGGTCTGTGTCTGTGTGTGTGTGTCTCTGTGTGTCTGTGTGTGTGTGTGTGTGTGTGTGTGTGTGTCTCTGTGTGTGTGTGTGTGTCTGTGTGTGTGTGTGTGTGAGATATGAGGTGATCTATTTTGAGCTGCAGAGCGACAGCTGCCTGAGCCTGTCAGGCCTCAGAGCTCCCAGGCCACGCAGCTCCGTTAAACATAGCAGCGTTTAAACAGCGTTAAACGTTAAATAACGTTAAACAACGTTAAATAACAAGAAGACGTCAAGGAGACAAAAGTCCCCAATCAGAAAATCTCCTGATATCAAACACCACGTCGTCTCTGTGTGTGTTCCTACCTTGGCTTGTGTGGTGGTCTGCAACCAGCGGCGGTTGACACTAGTGAGAGAGATTTGGTCTGCAGCCAGCGGCGGTCGAGACTGACACTAGAAGAGAGAGAGAGAGACGAGAGAGAGAGAGAGAGAGAGACAGACACAGAGAGAGAGAACAGACAGACAGATAAACAGGGCAGACACAGAGAGAGACAGACAGACAGATAAACAGAGAGAGAGAGAGAGACACACAGAGAGAAGAGAGAGAGAGAGAGAGACACAGAGAGAGAGAGAGAGAGACACAGAGAGAGACACAGAGAGAGAGACACAGAGAGAGAGAGAGAGACAGAGGAGAGAGACACAGAGAGAGGAGCACAGAGAGACACAGAGAGAGAGAGACACAGAGAGAGAGAGAGAGAGAGACACAGAGAGAGAGAGAGAGACACAGAGAGAGAGAGACACAGAGAGAGACACAGAGAGAGAGAGACACAGAGAGAGAGAGAGAGAGACACAGAGAGAGACACAGAGAGAGAGAGAGAGAGAGAGAGAGACAGAGACAGACAGAGAGAGAGAGAGAGAGCACAGAGACACAGAGAGAGAGAGAGACACAGAGAGAGAGAGAGAGACACAGAGAGAGAAAGAGAGAGAGAGAGACATATAGACAGACAGAGAGAGACAGAAGAGACACGGAGAGAGAGACACAGAGAGAGAGAGAGAGAGATACAGAGAAGACAGATAAACAGAGAGAGAGAGAGACACACACACACACAAAGAGAGAGACAGAGAGAGAGACAGAGAGAGAGAGAGAGACATATAGACAGACAGAGAGGAGAACAGATAAACACAGACAGACACAGAGAGAGACAGACAGATAAACAAGTGACAGATAGAAAGACAGACACAGAGAGAGAGACAGATAAGCACAGAGAACAGAGAGAGAGACAGATAAACACAGACAGAGACAGAGACAGAGACAGAGAGAGAGACAGAGCCCACAGAAGAGACAGACACAGAGAGACATACACAGAGAGACATACACAGAGAGAGAGAGCTTCCTATCCTTACTCCTCCATTTCCTTTGTCCTTCCGTCCCATTTCCTTTCTTCTTTTATTTTCTTTTTGTGCCTAAAGTTCTTTGTTTGTCCTTCTTTCTTTTTCCCCTGTCCTGTCTCCATCCTCCAATCTTTCCCTTCTTTTCCTGACTTCCTTTTCTTTCCTCTGTCCAACTTTTATCTTTTCCTTCCTTCCTTCTTTGTGTCCTTATACATTTCCCTTCTTCTGTTTTCTTTTCCATCCTCAATCTGTCCTTTTCTAAGTTACTAATTCCTTCCTTCATCTAGTCTTTCCTTTTCTAACTTGTTCTTCCATTCCACCAATTTACCTTTTTCCTTCCCTTAATCCAATCTGTCCATTTCACTCGTTCCTTTCTTCCATCCTGCAATCTATGCTTTGCTAACTTTCTTTCTTGTTGCTCTTTGTCTATCTTCATATTTACCCTTCTTTCTCCCATTTTTTTTTTCATTTTCTTTTTCTCTTTTCTTGGCGTTAATCTATTCCTTTTTATCTTCTGTTTTACACTTTAAGAGAAGTTTCCTTTTCTTTATTGGTTTTTATTTTTATTTATTGTATTTATTTATTACATTATGATTATTTATTGTATTTATTATTTATTACGATGTATTTATTATTATTTATTATTGTTTTATTGTCATTATTATTGTTGTGTATTTATTGTATTTATTATTGTTATTTATTGTACATTATATTATTTATTATTATTGTATTTATTGTATTTATTATTATTTATTGTATTTATTTAACATTTATTATTATTTATTGT
>JAEKDQ010000489.1:0-5000 GCA_026937815.1 Etheostoma perlongum
CCCGGGACAACATGAGGACTAAAACTAAAAAACACACCTAGACGTGAAGAAAACTGTCAAACACCAAACATGTCAAAATAAACAGCCAAGATATTAAAAAGTGACAAAACAGACTGGAAACATTGAGGGACAACAGAAGTGTCCCCATCCTCCGCTCCTCAGGCTCCAATCTCCGTCCCTCACCCCTCTGTGTGTCTGTGATGGCGGCTCTAACCTCCGTGGGCCCCCATCCTCTGTCTCTGGGACACATATTAATGTTAAAAACCTCATAAAGGGGAAATTTTCTGCCATGGGCCCATTGGACAGAGGGACGGGAGGAGACAGAGGGACGGAGGAGACAAAGTCAGTTGTTCCCCAAACCCCCTGCTCAGAGCTTGTGTTTGTGGCAGGGACGAGTGTGTGTTTGTGTGTGTGTCTGTGTGTGTGTGTGTGGTTTGTGTGTGTGTCTGTGTGTGTGTGTGTGTGTGTGTGTGTGTGTGTGTGTGTGTGTCTGTGTGTGTGTGTGTGTGTGTGTGTGTGTGTGTGTGTGTGTGCGTGTGTGTGTGTGTGTGTGTGTGTGTGTGTTTGTGTGTGTCTGTGTGTGTGTGTGTGTGTTCAGTGTGTGTGTGTGTGTGTGTCTGTGTGTGTGTGTGTGTGTGTGTGTGTGTGTGTGTGTGTGTGTCTGTGTGTGTGTGTGTGTCTGTGTGTGTGTGTGTGTGTGTGTGTGTGTCTGTGTGTGTGAGTGAGAAAGAGACACCGCTATGTATGTGAATGTCAAAAAGGAAAGTAATGATATGGATCTGTGAGAGTTCATGGCTTTGCATCTCATATGTTGCCCTATGATCTCTCTGTGGACACACACACACACACAATATCACACACACACACACAGACACACACATTGTTTGTCATCATTATTACCGTCACTGACACACACACACACAGACACACAGGCTACCACACCCTAGTCGGCCAGATGTGTGTGTGTGACCTGTGACTTGATGTCTGAGCGCACAAAGCCTCTCAATAATTTCTTTGGGCTCATTTTGCATGATAAAGTACACACACACATTACTGAATACTGGCCGAACATGACAATAATACCGGGTCATCGGTCGAGCCGATTATATCACACACACATCACACACACACACACACACACAGACACACACACACACACACACACACACCACCGGATGTAAATGTGATGATGCTGTGAACGCAGTCGGGTCGGAGGGCGAGAACACGTTATTATAATCACCCTCGTTAAGTTATGCCTCCCGTCTCCGCGGTAACGGTTCTCTTCAGATATCACAACAAATCTTCACACAACATACAAATTACACAAATTACACAAATTACTACTTTTCTGGAAATATTTGATTTTTTGCCTGCGAATAGAGCGCGTAAGTGTATCTGTCTCTCTCTTTTTGTGTGTGTGTGTTCTGTGTGTTTGTGTGCGGTGTATCTCTGGGGTGTGTGTGTGTGAGTGTGTGTGTGTGTCTTGTGTGTGTGTCTGTGTGTGTGTGTGTGTGTGTGTGTGTTCTTCTGTAACTCACTGCTCAACTTTTTAATTGAAAAGAAGTCGGACTAGTCAAATACATGAATATTGACATGATAGTTGTTAATAATGTCATTACTGGCTGCACACACACACACACACAGCCACATACAGACACACACACTCTCACACACACATATCATTATCATTACTCACACACACACACACAGCACAGCACACACACACCTGGACAGCTGGCCCTTTAGCACAGATCACCATGGCGACTGGGAAGTCGACCTCTGAATACTGATGAGAAACTCCTGGACTTCCCATCATGCTTTTAGGCTGGTTCTATAGACGTGTGTGTGTGTGTGTATGTGTGTGTGTGTGTGTGTGTGTGTGTGTGTCTGTGTGAAGGGTGTGTGTGTGTGTGTGTGGCTTCTGTCGTTATGGCTGTTAGCGACTGTTAATGCACAGATCGGCAGTAAACATCTGTTTCTGTAAACGCTTTTATTTGTTTTCATCCCTACTTTCACTTTATTTCTGCAGTATTATATTTATATACATTTACTTTTGCTACTTTTTATACATATAAAAACATAATACATGTTACCCTCTGCGTACAACTGTGTCTGTTTGTGTATGTGTGTGTCTCTGTGTGTGTGTGTCTGTGTGTGTGTGTGTCCGTGTGTGTGTGTGTGTGTGTGTGTGTGTGTGTCTCTGTGTGTGTGTGTGTGTCTGTTTGTGTGTTTGTGTGTGTGTGTGTCTGTGTGTGTGTGTGTGTGTGTCCCTGTCTGTGTGTCTCTGTGTGTGTGTGTCTGTGTGTGTGTGTGTCTCTGTGTGTGTGTGTGTGTCTCTTTGTGTGTGTGTGTGTGTGTGTGTCTGTCTGTGTGTTTGTCTCTGTCTGTGTGTGTGTTTGTGTGTGTCTCTGTGTGTGTCTGTGTGTGTGTCTCTTGTCTGTCTGTGTGTGTGTGTGTGTCTCTTGTCTGTGTGTGTCTGTGTGTGTGTGTGTGTGTCTCTGTGTGTGTGTGTGTGTGTGTGTGTGTGTGTGTGTGTGTTGCAGGGCTGAGCCCGTGCCCCCACCCGGGAGTGTGTGTACTACAACGCGAAACACGAGGCGGAGCGACCACCAGAGCGGGCGTGAGCGCCATGAGGCGAGTCGGCGACGCGCCGCACTGTTACGCCTGCCGCGGGAGGAACCGCCGGCCTGCGGCAGCTGGTGAAGAAGGGCTGCTGGCTGGACGACTTCAACTGCTACGACAGGCACGCCTCCCTGGGGCAACCCTAGTCCGCTGGCCAGACCCGGGACCCCTCCAGGGCTCTACCCGGTCCCACTTACATCAGCATCAGGTTTTAGTCTCAACATGTTCTCAGCACGGTCTGTGTGGAATATGTACAACAATACGCATGATATCCTACAAATATACCTGACTGGCTAGTAGTCCTTATAGGTACTGCATCTCTGCTCCTGACTGGCTAGTAGTCCTTTATATAGGTACTGCATTCTGCTCCTGACTGGCTAGTAGTCCTTATATAGGTACTGTATTCTGCTCCTGACTGACTGACTTCTTCACCTTTTTGTCGCCTTGGGGCGCTTTTTTATTTTTAACTTTTCTGTCCTCTGGTTCCGTCCGCCCTCCGTGCTGGACGGTCCCCTGTCTCACAGATCTGATTGGACAGCTTAGGTCTCCTCCTCTCAGACAGGGAGTGCGGGGCGACGGAGGAGGACAGTCCTCAGGTCTTCTTCTGCTGCTGCGAGCAGGGGACTTCTGCAACGAGAGGTTCACACACCCGGACGCCATCGATGCACAGGGGGACACACACACACACACACACACACTTCTTCACATCTGTTCTCATGTTTTGGTGTTTGTGTTTTTACCTGATGAACATGTGTGTGTGTCTGTGTGTGTGTGTGTCTGTGTGTGTGTGTCTGTGTGTGTGTGTGTGTGTGTGTCTGTGTGTGTGTGCGTGTGTGTCTCTGTGTGTGTGTGTGTGTGTGTGTGTGTCTGTGTGTCTGTGTGTGTCTGTGTGTGTGTGTGTGTGTGTGTGTGTGTCAGTGATCAAAGCCCCGCCCCAGTGTTTTGAGCGTGATGGTGTACTGCTTGCTTCCCCGCCTCCATGGTGACCGGGGCTGGGCCGCCTGATGTACCGCCACCGAAACCTCCGCACGGACACGCCCACATCAACCAGGTCTGATCCATAAAACTATAACATCTATAACATCTATAACATCTATAAAACTATAACATCTATAACATCTATAACAACTATAACATCTATAACATCTAGAACATCTATACTATCTATAAAACTATAACAACTATAACATCTATAACATCTATAAAACTATAACATCTATAAAACTATAACATCTATAAAACTATAACATCTATAAAACTATAACATCTATAAACTATAACATCTATAACAACTATAACATCTATAAAACTATAACATCTATAACATCCATAAAACTATAACATCTATAACATCTATAACATCCATAAAACTATAACATCTATAACATCTATAAAACTATAGCATCTATAACATCTATAACATCTATAAAACTATAACATCTATACCATCTATAACATCTATAACATCTATACCATCTATAACATCTATAACATCCATAAAACTATACCATCTATAACATCTATAACATCTATAACATCTATAACATCTATACCATCTATAACATCTATAACATCCATAAAACTATAACATCTATAACATCTATAACATCTATAAAACTATAACATCTATACCATCTATAACATCTATAACATCTATACCATCTATAACATCTATAACATCCATAAAACTATACCATCTATAACATCTATAACATCTATAACATCTATAACATCTATAACATCTATAACATCTATAACATCCATAAACTATAACATCTATACATCTATAACATCCATAAAACAACTATAACATTTATAAAACTATAACATCTATAAAACTATAACAACTATAAATCATAACATCTATAACATCTATAACATCTATAACACCTATAACATTTATAACATCTATAACATCTATAAAACTATAACATCTATAACATCCATAAAACTATAACATCTATAACATCTAACACCTATAACATCTATAACATCTATAACATCCATAAAACTATAACATCTATAACATCTATAAAACTATAACATCTATAACATCTATAACAACTATAACATCCATAAACTATAACATCTATAACATCTATAAAACTATAACATCTATAACATCTATAAAACTATAAATAACTATAAATCTATAACATCTATAACATCTATAACATCTATAACATCCATAAAACTATAACATCTATAACATCTATAACATCTATAAAACTATAACATCTATAACATCTATAACAACTATAACATCCATAAAATAACATCTATAACATCCATAAAACTATAACATCTATAAAAACTATAACATATATAACATCTATAACAACTATAACATCCATAAAAAACTATATAACATCTATAAC
>JAEKDQ010000489.1:10000-40810 GCA_026937815.1 Etheostoma perlongum
CAGGCCTGACCCAGGCCCAGTGGCCCAGACCCAGACCCAGGACCCAAACCCAGGCTCTTGGTAGATGTCAGGAAAAAAAAAAAAAAATAGTAGTTTGTAGTAGTTCATGGCACAGCAGGACATAGCAGGACACAGCAGGACGTAGCAGGACACAGCAGGACACAGCAGGACATTAGCAGGACACAGCAGGAGCACAGCAGGGACAGGACACAGCAGGACACAGCAGGACATAGTAGGACACAGCAGGACGTAGTAGGACAGCAGGACGTAGGGACAGTAGGACACAGCAGGATGTAGCAGGACGTAGCAGGATGTACAGGCAGGCAGGATGTAGCAGGACACAGCAGGACACAGCAGGACACAGCAGGACGTAGTAGGACACAGCAGGACGTAGTAGGATGTAGCAGGACGCAGGTAGTAGGACACAGCAGGACGTAGTAGGATGAAGCAGGAGCAGGACAGCAGGACGTAGCAGGACACAGCAGGATGTAGCAGGATGTAGCAGGATGGGGGCAGGACGTAGCAGGGACACAGCAGGACGTAGCAGGATGTAGTAGGATGACAGCAGGACGAGTAGGACACAGCAGGACGTAGCAGGATGTAGCAGGACACAGCAGGACACAGCAGGATTTAGTAGGACACAGCAGGACGTAGTAGGACACAGCAGGACGGTAGCAGGACAGCAGGACGTAGCAGGGACACAGCAGGATTTAGTAGGAGTAGGACACAACAGACGTAGCAGGGACACAGCAGGACGAGTAGGACACAACAGGACGTAGTAGGACACAGCAGGACGAGTAGCCGGGACCATGGTGACAACTGCAAACTATGATTTTGGAGCCTCCTGATCCGGAGGAAACATCATCACCTCCGCTGTCTCTGATTGGCTCCCACATTCTGAGGGGGTGGGGGGATAGAGATCTGTCGCTCAAGAATTATTGAACTAGTTTACGTTGATGACCTCGCTTTTTAACCCTTTGATTTGATCTCCTCCTCCCTCCCTCCTCCCTCCCTCCCCCCTCCTCCCTCCCCTCCCAGGGACTTTAAGAGTAAGAACGCCCTGCTGCGAAAAGTGGACCTGACGGCGGTGATCGGGGACTTCGGTCTGGCTGTGAGGTTCGAGCCGGGGAGCCGCCCGGAGAGACCCACGGACAGGTGAGCTGGTCCACCTGCAGACGGGGCCCGGCCCGGCCCAGATACCGCATGACGCTCACACCGCCAGCGACCTGAGCGCCTAAAGACACCGAAGTCATTCATTCAATGGAAGCTCTCAGCTGCCAGGAGCGGCAAATCTGTCGGCGCTAATGCTTTTGGCCGCTTTTTGAGCTGCCAATCTGAAAGTTGAAATTTTTCAACTTTATGGTAATGAGCTACGACGGGGTTCAGCGGCTAACGCCTAGCCGCCAATCGAATATAGAAGCCCTCCACGCTGACTGGATTCCTACGATGTAATCTTTTTCGTTTCCTACCAAAAACATTTGTTCCGAGGAAAAATGGAGGATCGCCATCATCGCCGCGTGGGTTTCATTGATGATATGATGCTGTTTGCGTGATAGCGACCCAGTTAAAAACAACGAGGCGTGGGGATAAAGTAGCCGTAGATAGTCATGTCCGCAGAGTTGATGATTCATCATCTTTTGTAACGAGGGGAATGAGCAGTAGAGTGGTAGTCTTTCCTGGCTTGGTGTGAATGGCAGATCATTATTCTGCCTAAAGTAAAAGTAGTTTGTGCAGTTAGTAGCCGCTAGAAGTATTTAGTGTTATGAAGTTGTGCAAACGGAGTTAGCCCCCCCCTATAAAAGTTACCGCCAGTGTGAGGTCAGTGTGTGTAAAGCGGAAGGTAGTCGCCACACAACACCGATGGATGTGTGTGTGTGTGTGTGTGTCTTTTTAGCGCCTCGGCGGGCGGCCAGTGTGTTGCAGTGTGTGCGTGTGTGACGGTTGTGTGTGTGTGTGTGTGTGTGCGTGTGTGGGTATGTGTGTGTATGTGTGTGTGTGTGTGTGTGTGTGTGTGCGTGTGTGTGTGTGTGTGTGTGCGTGTGTGTGTGTGTGTGTGTGTGTGTGTGTGTGTGCGGTGTGTGTGTGCGTGTGTGCGTGTGTGTGTGTGTGTGTGTGTGCGTGTGTGTGTGCGTGTGTGTGTGTGCGTGTGTGTGCGTGTGTGTGTGTGTGTGTGTGTGCGTCTGGTGTGTGTGTGTATGTGTGTGTGTGTGTGTGTGTGTGTGTATGTGTGTGTGTGTGTGTGTGTGTGTGTGTGTGTGTGTGTGTGTGTGTGTGTGTGTGTGTGTGTGTGTGTGTGTGTGTGTGTGTGTGTGTGTGTGTGTGTGTGCAGGTGGGTACCATGCGCTACATGGCTCCAGAGGTCTTAGAGGAGCCATCAATCAGCCAGACGCCTCCGAATCGACATGTACGCCATGGGACTGGTGCTGTGGGAGCTGGTGTGTCCCGGGCTGCAAGGCTGTCGACACAACACACACACACACACACACACACACACACAGGACACACACACACACACACTCCACACACACACACATACACTGAACTTCTATTTATTTTGAAGTTTGAAGAAAGAAATGCAACCTTTCCGAAACAGAAGTTAACATACATGTAACTGTGTGTGTCTGTGTGTGTATATGTCTGTGTGTGTGTGTCTCTGTGTGTGTGTGTGTGTGTGTCTGTGTGTGTGTGTGTGGGTGGGTCTCTGTGTGTGTGTGTGTGTCTGTGTGTATGTGGGTCTCTCTGTGTGTGTATGTGTTCTGTGTGTGTGTCTGTGTGTGTGCCTGTGTGTGTGTGCCCAGTGTATGTGTCTGTGTGTGTGTGTCTCTGTGTGTATGTGTCTGTGTGTGTGTGATGGGTCTCTGTGTGTGTGTTCCTGTGTGTGTGTGTGTGTGTGTCTGTGTGTCTCTGTGTGTGTGTGTTAACCGTGGATGAGTACATGCTGCCCTTTGAGGAGGAGGTGGGTCAGCATCCGTCTCTGGAGGACCTGCAGGACGCCGTCGTCCACAAGAAGCTGAGACAAGCGGTCAAAGACGCCTGGCTGCAACACAGCGTGAGTCCTCTGCCTCGTGGTTTCGTTTTTAAGTCTCCAGAGAACCGACCCGCATGACACATCCTGTACGAGAAACCCCAAAGGAGGACCAGAAGGATTTTGATGGATTTTGTGTCCTGCAGGGCCTGGCTGAGATCTGTGAGACCGGTGGAGGAGTGCTGGGACCACGACGCCGGCCGCCTGTCGGCCGGCCGCGTGGAGGGAGCGGATCTCTCAGGCCCGGCGCCACAACGCCACCGCTGCCCGCCCTCCGACTCACCACGCCCCTGCTCGTGTCTGCTCATGGGGTAAATTCAACGTGGACATAGCGCCAAAGAGTCCAGAAAAGCATGAGACCACGAGGGACGAGGAGACACCAACTCACTAACTAAATAACTTGTTTTAGACGGTACTTAACGCTGAAGTTCGGTTTACCACTCCTGTGATGATGACTGAATGACACACACACACACACACACACACACACACACACACACACAGACACACACACACACACACACACACACACATACATTGCCACACACACACATTACTGGAGAAACACACACACACACACACACACACAGACAGACACACACACACACACACACAGAACACACACACACACACACACACACACACAGAACACACACACACACACACACAGACAGACACACACACACACACACACTCACACACACACACACACTTTTCATCATCACACAGATTTTAAAACATGCGTGAAACACTGTGTGTGTGTGTGTGTGTGTGTGTGTCTGTGACACACACACACACACACAGAAAACACACACACACAGCCTCCAGGTCACACTCAGTGAATGCACTTCTATCTCCACAACACACACACTCTTTCATCATCTTTCTCAGTGGATTTTAAAACGATGCGGAAAGCAGTGTTACGTGTGTGTGTCTGTGATGCACACTGTGTGTGTGGGTCCTCCTCTCAGTTGCTCCTGTGGCCTCTGTGATGCACAGACACACAAACAGGAAACCTGAAGATTCCTTTGACGTCCCCCCAGTCCTCCTCACGCCCTCCTGAATGCCCCTCCTCTTTCTCCCCAGGCCCCTCCCTCTACGTCCCTCTACTTCCCTCTCACTTCCTCACCCTGACTTCCTCCCTCTACTTTTAACGTCCTCCTCTACTTCCTCCCCTCTACGCCCTCCTCTACGCCCTCCCCTACATCCTCCCTCTACGCCCCTCTACTTTCTCCTCTACTCTTATCCTCCTACTTCCTCCCTCTACATCCTCCTCTACTTCCCTCCCTCTACACATCCTCCCTCTACTCCCTCCTCTATCCTCCCTCTACTGTCCCTCCCCTCTATTCCTCCCTCATCCTCCTCTACGCCCTCCCTCTACATCCTCCTCCTACGCCCTCCCCCTACTTCCTCCTCTACGTACGCCCTCCCCACGGCCCTCCCACGTCCCTCCCCTACTCCTGCTTACATCCTCCTCTACTTTCTCCTGTACGTCCTCCCTCTGCCCTCTACTTCCTCCTGTCCCCTCCTCTACGCCCCTCCTATGTCCTCCTCTACTTCCTCCTCTACTTCCTCCTCTACGCCCTCCCCCAGCCCCATTTCCTCCTCTACGCCCCTCCAGGGGACTTATCTTCTACCTAGTAACCTAGCAACCGGCTACCATCAGCCGACCGCTGGGATGTTTTTACTACGATGCTGCAGACTGTTAACACAACACGCCTGTTTGGTTTTTATTTCTAGCGACCACGCGACGAACCTTCCTTCGATCCAACGGGTTGTTTCCACAAAAAAGACAAGAAGCAGGAAGTCAGGTCAGAAGGACAGACGGTGGACAACAAACCCCAGAGGACTGCCTGTGTCTGCTTTTTCAGGAACCAGGAAGTCTTGCATGCAGAGAGATCTGATTGGCCGACTGCTCGGACAACCTACAGCATTTTGTTGGCTCGAAAATGAAAACTTAACACTCTCAGGTAACCAGGCGTGCACGACGCGGGGCGCCGGTCACATGTTCTCCCGGCCGGAGGGGGCGGGGCCAAACCCGTGGAGGAGTGCGTGTCTGAGGGTGCTCAAAGCCTATTGGCTGTCCTGAATATGTACATTTGTAGGTCCAAACACCCAAACACAGGGGACACAAGTTCTGAAAGGTGCAAGACCTCAAGATGCAGGTCTTAGAGTGTGTGCGTGTGTGTGTCTCTGTGTGTGTGTGTGTGTGTGTGTGTGTGTGTGTGTGTGTGTGTGTGTGTGTGTGTTCCGCGTGTGTGTGTGTGTTCCGTGTGTGTGTGTGTGTGTGTGTGTGTCTCCCGTGTGTGTGTGTGTCTCCGTGTGTGTGTGTGTGTCTCGTGTGAGTGTGTGTGTGTGTCTTCTAGCTGTCTCTGTGCAGATTGTTTCCTGTTCCCCTGCCTGGTTGTGCCTTTCTGGTGCGTTCCATTGAACCCGGAAGACAGAAATGACCTTGACCTTGACCTGGTTAACACCGCTGGAGCTCCGCCCCCCCCACTTCAACGCTTTAAATCAACACTTTTTCAACATTTTTTTGACATTTTGAAGTTTCTGTTGCTTTTTCACATCGTTATTTTTTGAGACAATTTGTTGAAAGAAACATTTTGATTTTGAAAACGGGTCAAAGTGGACACCAGGTGGGGGGGGATTAAAATAAAAACAACGTCTGTGTGATGTAACGCATCACCCAAATATATTTAGGCTCAGCTTTTAACTCAAACATACCTTAGATTATTCATATTTCTTTATATTTATATTTTCCAATGAAATTATTTTTTTATAAAAAACAAGATTTGATCTTCAAAGTCTTTTTCTAAAAAAATAAAACAAAATAAAAACTGTCAAAATAAAAGAGGAGGTCTATATATATTTGGGTCAGTATAAAAAACACAACTCTGCCCATTCATGGATGCAAAGGTCAAAGGTCATCAGTCCCTCCTCCTCTTATTCTCTTTCTTTTGTTTTTATCGTTTTCCCGGGACCAAAACCGGTTGGTGTGTAATGTTGGGTGTGTGTATGTTGTTGTGTGTGTGTGTAATGTTGTGTGTGTGTAATGTTGTGTGTTGTGTGTAATGTGTGTGTAATGTGTGTGTTTTGACCTCTGTGATGCCATACTGTAACAGTGAATGTCTACGATGATGATGATGCTGCTGCTGACGATGATGAAGATGAAATGTATTTCTGTATTTTCCTTTGTTGATTGTTAATTTGACTTCCGTGCATCGAATATGCAAACTGTCGGTCCTTCAGGCCGAAGTCTGTGCGTCTGAGGGTCGCAGGACGACGCATTCCCCCACCTCGGGTGAAAATACGGACGCCTACAAAGCATGATGCAGCCCCTTTAGCCGCCATATAACACGCTTGGTGGTCTCCTTTAGCGTCATATAACACGCTTTGGTTGTCTCCTTTAGCGCCATATAACACGCTTGGTCGGTCTCCTTTAGCGTCGTATAACACGCTTGGTGGTCGCTTTAGCGCCATATAACACGCTTTGGTTGTCTCCTTTAGCGTCATATAACACGCAGGTTTGGTCTCTTTAGCGTCATATAACACGCTTGGTCGTCTCTTTAGCGTCATATAACACGCTTGGTGGTTCCCTTTAGTCACGCTGGCGTTTCATATAACTGCGCTTGGTCGCTCGCTTCGAAGCGCCATATAACACGCATCGCTCCTTTGAAGCGCCATATAACACGCTTTGGTCGTCTCCTTTAGCCATATAACACGCTTGGTTGTTTCCTTTAGCGCCATATAACACGCTTTGGTCTCCTTTAGCGTCATATAACACGCTTGGTGGTCTCCTTTAGCATCTTATAACACGCTTTGGTCGCTCCTTTAGCATCATATAACCTTGGTCTCCTTTAGCGCCATATAACACGCTTGGTCGCCTCCCTTTAGCGCATCTTATAACACGCTTGTTGTCCCCTTTAGCGCCATATAACACGCTTGGTCGCCTCCTTTAGCGCCATATAACACGCTAAGTTGTCGCCTCCTTTAGCGCCATATAACACGCTTGGTCGCCTCCCTTTAGCGCCATATAACACGCTTTGGTCTCCTTTAGCGCCATATAACACGCTTGGTCGTCTCCTTTAGCGTCTTATAACACGCTTGTTGTCTCCTTTAGCGTCATATAACACGCTTGGTTGTCTCCTTTAGCGTCATATAACACGCTTGGTGTCTCCTTTAGTCCTTTAACACGCTTGGTCGTCTCCTTTAGCGTCATATAACACGCTTGGTCGTCTCCTTTAGCGTCATATAACACGCTTTGGTTGTCTCCTTTAGCGTCTTATAACACGCTTGGTTGTCTCCTTTTAGCGTCATATAACACGCTTGGTTGTCTCCTTTAGCGTCTTATAACACGCTTTGTCTCCTTTAGCGTCATATAACACGCTTGGTCGTCTCCTTTAGCGTCATATAACACGCTTGGTTGTCTCCTTTAGCGTCATATAACACGCTTGGTCGTCTCCTTTAGCGTCTTATAACACGCTTGGTTTGTCTCCTTTAGCGTCATATAACACGCTTGCATACATATAACAGTGTCGTCTCCTTTAGCGTCATATAACACGCTTTGGTCGTCTCCTTTAGCGATCTTATAACACGCTTGGTTGTCTCCTTTAGCGCCATATAACACGCTTTGGTCGTCTCCTTTAGCGTCATATAACACGCTTGGTTGTCTCCTTTAGCGTCATATAACACGCTTTGGTCGTCTCCTTTAGCATCATAAAACACGCTTGGTCGTCTCCTTTAGCGTCACGTTAACAGCGATGTCCAGACGTCCGTATTTTTGAGTTCGCAGTGGGAACTTGTTGGAAATACAGAAAACATTGACTGATAACGAACGAGTGGACCAATCGGAGAAAGTGAAACAAACATCCGACCAATAACTGCTCATGGACCAGATCACCAACACACCAGAAATACCTCAGAAGACGTTCTACGTGTTTAAAGTTCTGTATTTTTATTAGTTGCTTTGACAACTTGTAGTCACATATTTTATTGTGAAGTTTGTATTCTTTGATTAGAGATTAATCTTTTTATTTTACATTAAAATCTCCAAACTGTTCCAGCGAGACTCGGAACCTCCAGCTTGTCCATAGTTGTTTTTTTTAGACTGAACTGAACTGCCGATGTCATAAAAGCTCCTGGACTGTGTCTCCGTCTTCCTCTTTCCTTTTGTCTCCTTTTCCCCCCTCTCCTTTCCTAGCCTCTCCCCTCCATTCCTAGCCTCTCCTTTCCTAGCCTCCTTCTAGCCCTCTCCTTTCCTCTCTTTCCTCAGCCTCCCTTTCCTAGCCTCCTTTTCCTCTCCTCTCCCTTCCTAGCCTCTCCCCCTCCTTTCCCTAGCCTCTCCTCTCCCTTCCTAACCTCTCCTCTCCTTCCTAGCCTCTCCTTTCCTAGCCTCTCCTTCCCCTCCTAGCCTCTCCTTTCCTAGCCTAGCCTCTCTTTTCCTAGCCTCCCTTTCTCCTCCCTTCTAACCCTCCTCTCCTTTCTTAGCCTCCCCATTTCCTAGCCTCTCCCTTCCTAGCCTCCTGTCCTAGCCTCCCTTCCTAGCCTCTCCTCTCCCTTCCTAGCCTCCTTTCCTAGCCTCCATTTCCTAGCCTCTCCTCTCCCTTCCTAGCCTCTCTCCCTTCCTAGCCTCTCCTTTCCTAGCCTCTCCTCTCCTAGCCTCCTTTCCTAGCCTCTCTCTCTAACCTCCTCTTCAGGCTGGGCATATTAATGTTAAAAAACTCAAATTTAAAGTTTCATGTCATGGGACCTTTTTAAGAATCTTTAGTATAGGGTTGGGCGCGGCGGCAGATGTTCATTCTGAATCAGCGTTGAAACTGAAGTATAAAACCTTTTGGTCGCGTTCCAAAAACGACCCAGGAAACGCATCACTGGTCGTCGACTCTGAGCCGTCAGATTTCCATCCTGAGACGCAGCGCCTCATTAACACCGCATAAACACACCTAACCTCACTTCTTTACTCCCTTTTCTTTTTCTCATCTCTTCACCTCTCTATTCTCCGTCATCTTGACAGCTTTCCTATATCCTTATCATCTTTACTATATCCTCATCATGTTTCCTATATCCTCATCATGTTTCCTATATCCTTATCATGTTTCCTATATCCTCATCATGTTTCCTATATCCTCATCATCTTTCCTATATCCTCATCATGTTTCCTATATCCTTATCATCTTTACTATATCCTTATCATGTTTCCTATATCCTCATCATGTTTCCTATATCCTTATCATGTTTCCTATATCCTCATCATGTTTCCTATATCCTCATCATGTTTCCTATATCCTCATCATGTTTCCTATATCCTATCATCTTTCCTATATCCTTATCATGTTTCCTATATCCTCATCATGTTTCCTATATCCTTATCATCTTTCCTATATCTCATCATGTTTCCTATATCCTTATCATGTTTCCTATATCCTCATCATGTTTCCTATATCCCCTTATCATGTTTCCTATATCCTCATCATGTTTCCTATATCCTCATCATGTTTCCTATATCCTTATCATGTTTCCTATATCCTCATCATGTTTCCTATATCCTCATCATGTTTTCCTATATCCTTATCATGTTTCCTATATCCCATGTTTCCTATATCCTTATGTTTCCTATATCCTTATCATGTTTCCTATATCCTTATCATGTTTACTATATCCTTATCATGGTTCCTATATCCTTATCATGTTTACTATATCCTTATCATGTTTCCTATATCCTTATCATGTTTCCTATATCCTTATCATGTTTCCTATATCCTTATCATGTCTCCTATATCCTCATCATGTTGACTTGTCACTTGTGTCCTTTCCCT
Organism: Etheostoma perlongum; assembly: GCA_026937815.1. Classification (NCBI taxonomy): domain Eukaryota; kingdom Metazoa; phylum Chordata; class Actinopteri; order Perciformes; family Percidae; genus Etheostoma; species Etheostoma perlongum. The sequence goes on from JAEKDQ010000489.1 coordinate 19,841, forward strand.
ATCTCACTTCCTCTTTTCTCTGCTCCACTCTCCCTATTTCTCCACTTCCCTTTATTTTATTATTATACGTTCATTTGACTTCCATCTCTGGAACTTCCTTCCTTATTTCCGCCCTTCCTTCCTTCCGTCACTTCGTGTCTCTCCTTCCTGTGAATCTTTTTCTAAATATTCCATCGGAGTATATTTTCTATCAAAATGCATTTAGAATATTTTGATTTAAATCCAGATGAAAATTCACCTTTGAGTGAAATCACTGTCGATTTAAATGTTTTATTCTGGAAGAAAAAACTTCCAATAATTTAAATTCCTATCAACGTATTGTTATCATAATGTATTTTTTAAACACAATCCCTCAGATGATTCTCATTTATGTCGATGATGCTAACGAGACTTCTGTAATGTCAACACAGTAAAAATGGACCTTTTAACCAAGTTGGTTCACTGCTAGCTTAGCTACAAGTTAGCATCAAACACAACAAAGGCTGTCAGTTGAATGGTGTTTTGAGCTAACATTAGCAATAGATAGATAGCATAACGTTTTTGAAATGATTTCCATCTTCTGTTATTGTTTGTAATGACAAGACTTTATTATTTCATGGATTTCACTAATTTCAGTATGACACATTATGCCGTAAAACCATTTAAATCTGAGCACTCGACTCACATCAGGCAGTCGACCACATTGGGTAACGGTGCATTTCAGGTGTTGCACTAATCACTCCTCCAGATTAGCATTGCTTCTCCTTCTGAGGATGTAGTTCCCAGTTTGGATACGGTTCCTTTAAAAACAGCAGGAAACTCTAAATGTCTCTTAGTGAAGGGGGGAGGTGACGTCGCTGCTTTTAATCCATTTCCTGTTCACAGTGTGAATCTGATTCAGCTTTGTTCTTGTAACCTTTATTAAAAGTTAACATGAGAAGTTTTAACCCTTGTTTCCTCGGTCAAAAAAGATGATGCTGTTATTTTGGAGCTCTGCAGGCGGGGAAGGCCTCTGCGTTATTACACAATACCAGCAAGAAGGCATCATCTCAAACTGTCAACAGGGTTCTGTGAGAGCGACTAACAAGAAGGTTCTCCCCAAAACCACTAGTCTGGTCTTTTTCCATTGTTGGGATTGTGAAGCGGCCAGAGTCTCTCGCTCTACCTCCCAGTACCACGGCCCAGTTAGAGGTGATGCTGCTGCTTCAACCTCTCTGGATCATCAGGACTCAGCTGATCCTGCAACACATCCTCCTCCTGATCCCTCTGACTGATCATGTAACCCCCATCTGATGAGAGAAGAAGAGAAGAGAAGAGATACATGAGTGTTTCCAGAGACTCCCTCCATCAGCCATCAGTCAGTGAAGCAGCCATCCAGTATAAAGAGCAGCAGAGACTTCAGTCCTGTTCAGACACCAAGTGGAGCGGCTGTGTAGAGCAGCCTGCTTCCTTTCAGCTCTCATGTTAACGTGTTGGAGTGAAGCTCACAGACCTGCAGAGACTTTGGGCATCAAGTCTGTACTCTGCACATTTCACTGAATACACAGTGGAAATAGACTAGAAAACAAAAGGTGAGGTAACAAGAGACAGGAGACACAAGGGCTGGGAACAGGTGAAAGACACAGACAATCACAAGGGAAAAAAACTAAAGGCAGGAAGTAAAACAAGACTAGACATAAAAACAAGACTATCAAAATAAAACAGGAAACAGAACTCACACAATCTAACATAGCCTACCTTAGCTAGAAGCCAGCTTCAACACAGTTAAAATGTTGACAGCTAAAACGGTCTTTCAGACTGAGGGGCCCCAACAGCTGCTAAAACACGAGGAGACAGTTGAGCTTTGAGACAACGTGATTAATTGCTGCACTCGGAACACAACTGAGACGGACCCTAGTCTGATCTCGGGTCCATTTAACTTCAACCACGTGCACCATGACCACCACACTTTAATGTTTCACCAAATGTGGTGAACATTATGCCATTTTAAATAAATCATTTAAATCTGACATATGGACCTCAGCTAAACATATACTAATTTACATCGTTTTTTTATTTCATTTGTTTTAATAAAATATAATTTACTGGGTAGGTTTGATAAGAGGACACATCTGTTGTTTTCAGTTAATAGAAATAAAGAATATTTTTTTTCAGTAATTTGTCAAAAACTCATTCAGTTAAAAAAACCTGAGAAAACCTCGTGAACATAAAGTCGTGAATCGTGGTCTGATTGTGAGTTGAGTGTATCGTGACATCCCAAATACTAACTGTGTTTAGTTTGAACAGCTGAAACCAGCATGGACTGACTCAACCATCTACTGACCTCAGAGTCTTCAGTCAGACAGTCTGACTCTTATTCAGATCACACAACTGCTCCACTCCTGAATCCTATTCAGGTTGTTGTGGCTCAGGTCCAGGTCTCAGATGGGAGGGGTTGGACTTCAGAGCTGAGGCCAGAGCAGCACAGCTGATCTCTGACAAACTGCAGCCCCCAATCTGAATAAAGAATAAATGAAGAAGATAACAATCCATTTATTATCCAATCAGATGTGTTGATGTAGCTCAACATTACTTTGTCCTAATCAATGACCTTTCCCCAAAAATGAGGATTGTTTAAATGAGTTTTTATTTCTATGACAGTGCAGATTAAACAAGTTATATTTTACAACAAAGATGTGTTTTATTTGTGACTTTATTTGTTAACTGTGTAATTTAGGTTTGCAGATACTTGTTTACACAATGTGTGTATCTGCCCATGTGTGTATGAGTGTGTAATTATTGTCTGTGTGTGTGTGTCTCACCTGAGTGTGTGACTTTGTTTGTGTTTGTGTGACAGAATTAGAGAGTGTGTTTTTGAGAGTGATTTTTTGTGTGTGTGTGTGTTTGTGTGTGTGTGTGTGGGTGTTTAAGTGTGTGTGTGTGTTTTTTGCCTGTGTGTAAATCCCTGTGTGTTGTGTTGTGTGCCTGAGTTTGTGTTTATGTGTGTGTGTGTGCGAAGAGTGAGCTGTGTTTGAGAGTGTATTTTGTGTGTGTGCAAGTGTGTGAGTGTGGGTGTGCGTGAGTGTGTATGGGTGTGTGCATGAGTGTGTGTGTGTGGGTGTGTAAGTAGAAGTGAGATTGTGTGTGTGTGTGAAAATGTGTGTGTGAGTTTGTAAAAGTGCAGAATGCGGAAGTAGTGTTTTTGTTGTTTGTGAATGTACTCAAGAGAAAGTAACAAAGCAGAGTGTGTGTGTGTGTTCAAAGTAACTGTGTGTGTGTGTGAAACCATGTGTAGTGTGTGTGTGTGTGGGTGAGAGTGTGTGTGTGAGTGTTTGTGGGTGTGTGTGGAAAGTGAGAGTGTGTGTGTGCGAAGAGAGTGTTGAGGCGAAGTGTGTGTGTGATGGAGTGACACGTCTTTGCGACTGTGGCACATTGAAATGTGTGTGTGTGTGTTGAAAACAAGAAAATGTAAAACATCACATAGTATGTGTGCTGAGTGTGTTATGTGAGTGTGAGTGTGTGGGGACTACAGTGTGTGTGTAAGTGTGTGTGTGTCATGAGTGTGACTGTGTGTGTGTATGAATTCAGTGTGTGATTCTGTGAAAGAAATTGTGTGATCCAGTTTCTATTTTTAATCTTTTAAACATTAAATGAATCCAACATGTATGTGTGTGTGCTGAAAATGGCTTCTTGAAAGAAAATGATTAAAACTTCTGTTATGGATTTAAATTTGATAATTACACTGGACAACAATAAAATACATGAACTGACCTCAGAGTCTCCAGTCTACAGTCTGACTCTCCAGTCCAGCACACAGCTGCTCCTCCTGAATCCTTCAGGTTGTTGTTGCCCAGGTCCAGGTCTCAGATGGGAGGGGTTGGACTTCAGAGCTGAGGCCAGAGCAGCACAGCTGATCTCTGACAAACTGCAGTTCACCAATCTGAATAAAGAATAAATGAAGAAGATAACAATCCATTTATTATCCAATCAGATGTGTTGATGTAGCTCAACATTACTTTGTCCTAATCAATGACCTTTCCCCTAAAATGAGATTGTTTAAATGAGTTTTATTTCTATGAGCATGGCAATCATAGTATCAGTCTTATTTGCTTTCTTTCTTATTCCTCTTAATTTAGGCCCTTTAAATATTTAAATATTAAATGACCTGCAAATGAAACTTTATAGATTAAATTAAATCAAGTTCAGTAAAGCTAAAACATGGTACTGCTAGGCAGACATCATGCATTTATAAGTGTGTAAAGTGTGTTGTCTTTGTAAAACTAATACTTGACTTGTCTCTAAATGCTGATTTCTGTGTTTGCCTGGACTTCCGAGCCTGTGTGCAGTTCCTAAAATCAGTCTCTGTTTTCCCTGGTCTGATGTGTTTCATCTCAAAGTCAATCATTCAGAACCTCCTGTGACATCTGCAGCAAAGACATGTGTGAAGTGGATCATTTTTGTACTTTTTTGTCTCTTTATGTTTTTCAGGAACTCTTTATTCCTGATGGACTAGTGTCCTTTCATCATCCGTGACTTTGACAGTGGAAGTTTTTTATGTTCTGTCAGGAGAGATTTAGGTCACTGTTCATCTCCTTCAGTGTATTTGAGAGTTGTCTGTTTTTCTTGTGTGTGTTTAATTCTCTGTTTTTTGTCTGGCCTGACTTTCTGTCTGACCCAGTAGGCCTGCTAAGAGTCTCTGGTTGTCAGTGTGAGGCCATGAAGGTGCGGACAAACAGGTCCATTTTGGCCATTTGACTCCTCTTGTTTCTCCATAACTCTTCAGGAAGACATCCAATTGGGTAATGTGTTTCAAATGTATCTGAGTTTGATTTATGTGTGTGAATATGTGTGTTACTTGTGTGTTTGAGTTTCTGTGTGTGTGCTTGAAGTCTTTTCTCAGGGTGTAAAAAAGTGTGTGTTCCTGTTGTGTAACAGTGGAACAGGTAGACTGCAGTGAAAAAATCTGAACTTCTGAAGTTACAGTATGTGTCTCAGATGTGTGTGTGTGTGTTGTAGATCTGATTTCTGTGAGAGAAGTGACCACACTGAAGGGGATCAATCTCTTTTGAAGATTTGTGAACATGTGTTGATGGCTATGTCTGTGTGATTAAAGTGTGTTTGTGTCAGAACAGCTTTTGAGGTGAGGAGTGGTGTAGCACATGATGTCCATGTTGCTCAGTCTGTTGTGTGTTTGGTGCTCCCATTGTAAAGTGCATGTAATTCCCTGTTCTGTGTGTGTGGTCAACTGTGTGTTCTGTGTGTTTTGTGTTGGCATGTATTGTGTGTGTGTCAAATCAATCCTTCAGTGTGTGTTGTCTGGATTTTGTGTGTGTGTCATTTCAGTGGACTGAGACTATGAGTGCTGGTCTGTGCAAGTCAACATGTGGCAGACTGTCTGCCGTACCCTGTGTTTTCATTACATGATGTGGAATGTCCTGTGCGAGATAAAGGGAGATTATTGTTTGTCAAGGACCGCTGTTCATGAGTGACACATCTGTTCCTTAAAGTGTAATAGAAATCTTCCCTGGTGAATCCATGTTGTTTGAGTGTGTGTTGTCTGTTACCCTCAAACACACAGGAGGGATGTGAGTTGTGTGTGTGTTTGCAGGTGAGGAGTGTTTTGTGTTTGTGTTTATGAAATTTGTGTCGAGTGAAGTGTGCTGTGAGTGGATGTGTTTTGACAGTGTGTGACATGAATGACTGTGTGTTTGACATGTGTGAACAGCATGACTGTGTTTCGTGTGTGTGTGACCAGTGTCTCAGTCTGCTTCATGTGTGTGTGAGTGATGTCTGTCAGTGTCAACAGGCAGTGAGTGTGTGTGTGTGATCCTGTAATGTTGGTGAAAAACCGGAGCAGCTTGAAGATGGCTGGTGTCATCTTTGATCCTGTTTGTGTGCAAGCGAGTGTGTGTGTGAGAAAGCTGATGTGTGTGTGCTCCAACCCTGTGTGTGTGACAAGCTGTGTGAGTGAGTGTTTTGTGTGAGTGAGTGTTTTTTTATGTGTTTGTTGAGTGAGCCAATGTTGATGAAATAAATGAGTGGGTGTTTGTTTGTGTGTAAAAGATTGCTTTAAGTTGTTTGTGTGTTTTGAGTGTCATGTGTTCAAAGTGACTGACTTGGAATTTTGTGTCCAGTGTGTGTGTTATTTCATTTGAGTGTAAACATCTGTGTCTAGAAGTCTGTGTGTGAAAAAATGTACAGTGAGTGTGTGTGTTTGATATTGTGTGTGTTCGACACAGTGACTGTGTGTGTGTGACTGTGTGTGTGTGTGTGTGTGTCAATGTTGTGTGTTGTGTGTTCTTTGTTGTGTTTTTGACCAGTGTGCAAGTGTTGTGTGTGTGAAGTGTTTATGTGTTGTATTTGTGTGATTGTGTGTGTGTGAGTTTGTAAATGTGTGTTGTGTGTGTGATGAGATATGATGTGTTTTGTGTGAGTGTGTTTTTGTGTGTAACAATCTTGTCCTTAAATGTGGGTGTTTGAACTTAAAGTGACATCTTTGTGCTAACAAAAGTGGTGTGTATGTGAGTGTGTGTGTCAGACAAACACAGAAAACAAGGGAACTGATAGAAATGTAAAACTTCTGTTATGATTTAAATTTGATAAATTACACTGGACAACAATAAAATACATGAACTGACCTCAGAGTCTCCAGTCTACAGTCTGGACTCTCCAGTCCAGCACACAGCTGCTCCAGTCCTGAATCCTCCAGGTCTTTGTTGTAGCTCAGGTCCAGGTCTCTCAGATGGGAGGGGTTGGACTTCAGAGCTGAGGCCAGAGCAGCACAGCTGATCTCTGACAAACTGCAGTCCCTCAATCTGAATAAAGAATAAATGAAGAAGATAACAATCCATTTATTATCCAATCAGATGTGTTGATGTAGCTCAACATTACTTTGTCCTAATCAATGACCTTTCCCCTAAAATGAGGATTGTTTAAATGAGTTGTTAGTTCTATGTGCAGGGCAGTTCTGATATTAATGTTATGTGTTGCTTTATTTCCACATATATTTAAAAGATAGATTTATTACATGAAACAAATGTATTTTATGACTTTAGTTGCATCTCTAACTCTTAAAATGTAAAATTGTAATTTAGGAACGAGGTACAGGCAGAAAATAATTGTGTTAAAACCTGGTAGAAATCATCTCTCCTTTTGTTTTTATACAAAGTTAATGTTTAATTACACATTGTTCCTCTAAATAAAAACTAAAGAACTATTGAAAATGGCCTAAGATTTCTATAAAAAAGTGAAGAAAGTAAGAGTTCTGAGAAACATGGACAGCACTTCATTTCTCTGTCTGCTCTCATTTCAAACCACAGACTGAGGCTATCCTCATCACCACTGTCATCTTCATCACCACACAGCTGACTGACTGAGAGCTCTGCTTCATCCCTCATCATCTTCATCACTGGATCAGATGTGCACTGAGCAAAGAGAGATGCAGCTTCTCTTCATCTGAAATGTAATCTATTACCTTCCAAACATTATGTAGTGCATCATTTTTGGATCCTGTTTACATGTCAGGACACAAAGTGACATCATTTAGTGACAGGAAGCATCAGACACATGTTGAGGTTTCACCTTTTGGAGACAGATCAGACTGAAGAGACTTCATCTGAGACATTCTCCACCCTCCCTTTTGGAATGGGGGGGGCATTGTGTGTGTTTGTTGTTTGTGTGAGTGTAAAGAGTGAGCGCAAGTTGCTTGTGTGTGTGTGCAAGTGAATGAGTGTGAGTTGTGTGTGTGTGAGAGTTGTGTCCTCCTACATGTTGTTCACAATAATTTGACTGTGTAAAAGTACAAAAGTATCCAAATAATTTTTTTGAGTAAGTGTAAAAAAGTATTTGATGAAAAAACTACTCAAGTAGTGAGTAACTGTTGAAAACGTGTTATATTATATGTGCTATATATATATCAGATATTTTATATATTAGGATGATGTTTGTGACTGCTGGTTTGAGTGAGTGACTTTGTGATAAAGTGTTTTTTGCCGAGTACAACTATGACAAAGTAACATGTTAGAAGACAAACATTCATCTTCTCCACAACAAAAACAAAAAATAACTGCTACATGTTTAAAAGTTAGATGTTGAGTTGTTGATTTGATAAATGTCCGCTTTTTCAATGAGAATGCCACATAATAAATAAACGCATACAATGTACAGTGTTATCTGTGGCTTTTATTAAAAGGTAACCATGCTTTCACTATGGGGGGTTCCTCCATTCTGTTGTATCTTGCCACGGTTGATTCTAACATTTGTTTTGCTACGACTGTTTAACAAGACCAGCCGCTGAGATCGAGTTTCTGACTGCATAGCAGCCGCTTGATTGGTGGAACACAGTCGTGTAGAGCCATTTTTAGCGGAAGTCAGGATCCTCATTCCCTGTAAATTCTCTGTCTCCCCTGTCAATTTCTGAGTATTAGCCATGTCTGTTTTTCTGTCTGTTTAGGAGAAGGACTTTCTCTCTTCTTTCCACTTTTCTCTCTTCTCCCTGTCTTTTCTCTGTCTTGTCTACTGTTCTCTGTTATCTGTCTTCATTCACACATTTGGTGGTTCTTCTCTCTCAAATCCTTTTTGATTTCTCTCCCTCTGAGTCTTCTCTTCTAAAAACATTAGATGAGATCATGGCTGAAAAAACATGATGCACAGAAAAAAGATAAATCTCAAAAACCAGTCTTCATTGTCAACCTGATTGTAGTTTTCTGGGAGTTTTATTGGTACAAGTATTATTGTTATAGTGTTTTAAACTGTCCAGAAGTACAATTTACAAATGTTTACTGCCAAAAAATAAGATTAGATTTAAAATGTTACTGCGTTACTGACCATTGTCCCTGTCAATACATAAATAATATAATAAATAAATAAATAAAACAAACTGTTACTGATGTTCAACAGCTGTTTGCAAAAACACAAATATCACCAAAACTAGTAAATGAAAAAATAATCTTTTTTTGGTGTGATTAAGAACAGTCTCATGCATGATTTATAATCTTAATGTGTGTAAAGTGTGTATCTTTACTCTAATACTGATGGCTTCAGCTCTACATTGATTTATTGTGTTGATAATCTGGGGACCGAGCCTTTCTGCAGTTCCTCACAGCTGGAATCAGTCTCAGTTTTCCCTGGTCTGATGTGTTGTACTTCTCCAGGTCCAACTCATCCAGAACCTCCTCTGACATCTGCAGCATGTAGGCCAGAGCTGAGCAGTGGATCTCAGAGAGTTTCTTCTCTGATCTGTTCTCTGACTTCAGGAACTCTTGGATCTCCTGATGGACTGAGTGGTCCTTCATCTCCGTCAGACAGTGGAAGATGTTGATGCTTCTGTCAGGAGAGATTTCACACTGTTCATCTCCTTCAGGTTGTTGATGGCTCTCTGGATGATTTCTGGACTGTTGTCTGTCTGACCCAGCAGGCCTCTAAGAGTCTCTGGTTGGACTCCAGAGAGCCATGAAGGAAGCGGACAAACAGGTCCAGGTGGCCATTTTTACTCCTCAGGGATTTCTCCATGGCTCTCTTCAGGAAGACATCCAGGGATGGGTAATGGTCATGTTCATTCTGTCATCACTTCCCAGGGCTTCTTTCATTTCTAAAAGATTTTTAGAAATCTTCTTGAGAAAAGACTTTGAGTTTGAGTCCCTGTGCTTGAAGTCTGGTCCCAGGAAGTTCTTGAGTACCTGTGTGTTCCTGTTGGTGTAACAGTGGAACAGGTAGACTGCAGCCAGAAACTCCTGAACGCTCAGATGAACGAAGCAGTAGACTGTTTTCTGGAAGACCACACTCTCTCTTTTGAAGATCTGTGAACAGACTCCTGAGTACAGCGAGGCCTCTGTGACATCCAGACCACAGCGCTCCAGGTCTTCTTGGTAGAACATGATGTTTCCTTTCTCCAGCTGTTCAAACGCCAGCCTCCCCAGCTTCAGAAGAACTTCCCTGTCTTCCTCCATCAACTCCTGTGGACTCGTCTCATGTCCCTCAGCATACTTGAGCTTCTTCCTCTTTGTCTGAACCAGCAGGAAGTGGGAGTACATGTCAGTCAGGGTCTTGGGCAGCTCTCCTCTCTGGTCTGTGGTCAACATGTGGTCCAGGACTGTAGCAGTGATCCAGCAGAAGACTGGGATCAGACACATGATGTGGAGGCTCCTGGATGTCTTGATGTGGGAGATGATTCTGCTGGACAGCTCTTCATCACTGACTCTCTTCCTGAAGTACTCCTCCTTCTGGTCGTCAGTGAAGCCTCGTACTTCTGTTACCCTGTCAACACACGCAGGAGGGATCTGATTGGCTGCTGCAGGTCGGGAAGTTATCCAGACGAGAGCCGAGGGAAGCAGCTTCCCTGGATGAGGTTTGTCAACAGCAGGTTGACTGATGACTTCTGTGTGACATCAGGAACAGCCTCATCGTTGTTGAAATCCAGTGAAAGTCTGCTTTCATCCAGGCCGTCAAAGATGAAGAGAAGTCTGGAGGCAGCGAGCTGCTCTGCTGGGACCTCCTGTAATGTTGGATGGAAAACACGGAGCAGCTCCAGAAGACTGTACTGCTCATCTTTGATCAGGTTCAGCTCCCTGAAGGAAAAGGAATCACCAGATCGACATCTTGGTTCTCCAACCCTCGGCCCAGTCCAGACAGAACTTCTGCACTGAGAAGGTTTTCCAACGCCAGCGACGCCCGATCATCATAACGACTCTGATGGGTTTCTGTTGGCCAGGTGAGGCTTTAAAGATGTCGCTGCACTGGATTGGAGAGTCATGGAGGGTCTCCATCTTGGAAGATGTCTCCAGCTGCCTCACCTCATGTTGGGTATTAACCCTCTCTCAGTCTGTCTGTGATGTAGACCGCAGTGTAGACCCTGCTGGGAGGGTTCCACTTCCTGTTTGTTCAGCTCCTTCAGTCACACGTTCATATGTCCTCTTCACTCTGATCTTATGTTCATGCTGAACCGACACTGAGGAAATACAAAAGGTAAATTCATTAAATATTTTCAGTCTCCAAACAAAAGTTATAACAATAAAAAGGAATAAAACGGAGGACACAAGAAGATTCCTGTTTTCAGACTTGAAGACCTCAGCAGACAGATGGACAGTCAGCAGATATGTCTCCAACTGGGGACAGCAGGAGACATGAAGCACTTTTTTCCAGAGTTGGTCTGCACTATTCTGTCTGAACCAGTGTCCACAGCTGGTTCTGGATCCTTCTGGACGTCCTGGCACAGCAGTTCTCCTCCTGAAAACATCACTCCTCTTCTGTCAAACATTTCTTCTGTGACTTGAAAAAACCTCAAAGTAGAGGAAGTAAAATACTTTGTTCTATTGAATCCCCAGTCTGTGGTTAAATTATAATCTCAACTCTCCTGCTTTCAAACACACTGGCCAGAAATACACTGGCTTATTAAATGGAATGATGTCATTTGTTTGAAGTCATTAAAATAACAGCACTTCCTTGATCCTTCATCTCCTTCCCCACAAAAGTTCCCTGAAAGGAGCTGACTCTGCCTTTCAAAATTTGACGGTTTTTGATGTTTAGCTTGAGCAGTTCAAAAAACTGAGGTTCTGGGAAGTCTGAATATTGAGGTACACCAAAAGTTCAGAAAAGCATGTAAAAGTCTAAAGGTTCAAGTCGGACAGTATATTCAGTGAGTCATTTTGAAAAAATCAAATGAAGACATGAATGTAATTCAAGTGATTTCTACAAAATCAGAAGTGGAAAACTCTACATTTGACTCTGAAGGACTGTTTCACAGGTCCAGCATGTGGGTCTTTTTTGTGTGGTACTTTATTCCCTTTTTAGCCTGAATGGAAACACACTTTCACCAGACTCTGGTCTCCTGGTAGTTCTTTCTGAACTTCAATTGACAAACATCTTTTAGTGCAGCCTGTTGTCCCTCCAAAAGCAGGACATGTTGTCCCCAACCCACTCACGGCAACGTTATAGTTCATATTTCCTGCACATTGTTTAATGATTCATGTTAAGTTAAAGTGTGATTGAGACGGCAGCCTTGTTTATCAGCCCTGTGTCATATCTGGTCTGAATGGACTCAAAAACTAGTGTAAATGATCGGGGGATTGGTGATGATCCAAATTTTCAATGAGATCTTTTAGAAAAAGACTTATGATTTTTTCACAAAATCTGCAATGAAAAATGTCTTGCTTGATGTTGGTCTAAAATGGATTCAAAGTTAGTATCCTGTTGGAGTCATATAAATGTGTGTAAGTTCTCTTACTTTGTTGTCTGGGGGTCCAGGTCCAGTACTGAGGTCTGGAGGTTTTCGACCTGGTCATTCTTCATAGACTGACAGCCTGGATACTACAGACTCTGGTCTCTGTCTCTGGTTCTGGACTCTGCAAACACCAACATGTTTTATTAATGTTCCTTTAATCATGATGTAGGAGCCATGTGTATCCACCTTTTAGTCTGGGTAATGTAGTTCTTTATTTCAGCCACTTTATTGCACTGAGTGCAGCACGTCACTGGGAGTTAGGTATATTTACAGGTGTGGTGATCAGGGAGGAAAGGTGTGGATGACAGCTCTTTATTCATCAGCACTGGGTGAATGGACTTACCTTTTTATGTGAAATACCCTTTTCTACTGTTTCTAATAAAGGGGAACACCCCCAAAGAGAATGGATGCTGGACTCCATGTCCATGCCGAGGCTCATAGGATAGCCTCAACACCTTTATATCATCTTTAATAAAGACAATTATGGAGCGCCACACACACTGCTGCCAAAATTAAAAGGATTCAAAGTTAGTATCAGGTCTCTTACTTTGTGTCTGGGGGTCCAGGTTCAATACTGAAGGTTGGAGGTTCTAATCTGGACCGGTCACTCTTCATAGACCAGCAGCCTGATCCTCCAGACTCTGCTCCGTCCTCCTCTTCCTCCAAATCACTCATCTTCTGATCTGGAGTCAGTCTGAGAGGAACAACAGCAACACTGAAACTGAGAATTATTCAGATTTAATGTTTTATCTGCAGGAGGTTCAGAAAATCCCTGTTATTTAAATCATCAAATTCAGTAAAAAGCAGTTTGTTGACGATTGATTTTACTCACCCTGCCTCAGTTTCAGCTTTCCTTTGTAGTTTGCTTCACACTGAATGGAGCACAGCTGCTCCTAAAGTTCCTGACATTACTTATGTATTCCTATTGTTATCGTCTGTTGTGTTGCCGTGTGCATTTACTTGAAATCAGCTGAGTTCCTTTATGTTCAGGGTGTGTCGGGTGTGTATTTCTGTTTGTGTTTTTTAGCATTGATTCAACTTTATTGTCACTGTGCAGATAGCATGGAGTTTGCGTCCAACCAGAATTTAAAACCAGCAGAACAGTCCGTTCAGAAACAATAGTTAATACCTCTAATGAGCCCTAAGGCCATTTCTACAGTTTCATTACAATCCTCTGTGATGGTGTTATTTTGTTTGTTGATGCGCATTTCATCCACAACCCTGTTTGTCTACAGTCAAGATATGAACATCATTGTTTTCAGGACAAACTGGGTTAGTAGAAATTTGTATTGCAGTGACTAATGTTAAAAATGGTTAAGGACCTTAAAGACAAATAAATAAATTACTCTATCACAGACAGGCATTGTCTGGTTGTTTGCACAGCAACATGTTTATTACTTAGCAATTATAGAGATGATTGCAGACGAGTTGCCTTATTGTTCTTTATTTGTATATACACCCATTCATTATGTACAGTACATTTTAATTTACTGTCTATATATTCTGTATTTCTTTATGTTACAGAAAACCACACACCCAACCTCACACACCTATTTACAAGTGTATTGCAAACACTGTATTCATTTTATCTGGATGTTAATTCTCAGGTTGAACAAACCTTGGAAAAAGTTGCAGCACTCTCTGATTTACTTGAACAGTTTAAAAGTTCTGCTTGATCAGTGGATAACGTACACGGACTAAATGAACAGAAAGGGGGGTTAGATGCTTCTCAATAGCATGACTGCTTATTTCTGATATGAACAGCAGGCTATTCTGAGTCCTGAGGTTAGAACTTGGAGGCCATTCAGGTTTAATCAGGGAAGGGAGAGGACTTCATTTTAGCTCTGACAGGGGTTTTATTCTACAGCTGTTTACATCAGATTAGTTTAGAGAATACTACACACTGGACTCTGACCTCACACACACACACACACACACACACACACACACACACACATACACACACCACACACGTATATACGGCCACACACACACACACATACACACACACACACACCACACCACACGGCCTGTTGGCACACACAGACACACACACACTCTTGGCCTTCCACACACGGCCAGACACACACTTTAGACACACCACACACACACACACCACACACACTACACTTGGCCTCCTACACACACACACACCACACCAGTTACACACACCTTCATACACCATACACCATAACACTTGGCCTTCCATACATCTCACACACCTTCCACATACACATACATACACACACAACATGGAACACATACATACACACACACACACACACACACACACACACACATACATACACACACACACAAACACATGAACATGGACACATACAGTGGACAACATCTTGGATACAACACATTTAATGCTCAACGTCCTCCTCTTCCTCCAACACAGGCTGGGAAGTTCCACACAGAACATCACCACACAAACACACACACAGAACACACACATACACACACACACTCTACAACATGGTTGTTAAACACACACACACACAATATACAACACAACACATGTCAAACATTTACACTTTCACACACACACACACTACACAAACATACACACACAGTAAACACACACAGACACACAAAACACACACACACACACAAATACACACACAACAGTCAGGTATCTTTAACTCTGTTTCTCGGTCTCCAGCAGCTTTAATGTGTATTATTCTATCTTCATTCTTCAGCCAATCAGCTTTAATGTGTATTATTCTATCTTCATTCTTCAGCCAATCAGCACGTGGTTCCAGATGAGGTCATTCTAACATTTCTTCATTTTCAGAAAACGGACTAGGAACCTTAGGACCATCAGACTAAAATAATAAATGTTGATTATTACTCACCCTGCCTCAGCCTTCAGCTTCCTCCTCCTGCTCTCTTCTCTTCACACTGAATGGAGTTTCAGCTGGCTCACCTCTTCCTCTTCTCCTCATCCTCATCTGCTCCTCCCTTCATTTACTGGAACCAGGTGAGTTCCTCTGCAGGGTGTGCTCTGTCTGTGTGTGTGTTTTTTACATTAGAATCAACTTTATTGTCATTGTTCAGAGTACAACTGCAGTTTCTGCAAGTAATAAAAGCTCAGAACAGTCCAGGTGCCTATATTATATATATGAAGTTAGACAGGTGGTGCATAGGCAGAAGGAGGGTGTATAAAATATATGAATATAGACAGGTGGTGCATAGGCAGAAGGGGAGTGTATATTAATAGAAATATGAAGTATAGACAGGTGGTGCATAGGCAGAAGGAGGAGTGTATATTAATATATATGAAGTATAGACAGGTGGTGCATAGGCAGAAGGAGGAGTGTATAAATATATGAAGTATAGACAGGTGGTGCATAGGCAGAAGGAGGAGTGTATATTAATATATATGAAGTATAGACAGGTGGTGCATAGGCAGATCCAGGAGTGTATATTAATATATATGAAGTATAGACAGGTGGTGCATAGGCAGAAGGAGGAGTGTCATATTTATATATGAAAATAACAGTGGGCATAGGCAGAAGGAGGTGAATTAATATATGAACCCAAAACAGGTGGTGCACATGCAGAAGGAGCCAGTGTATATGAATACTGTGAAGTATAGACAGGTGGTGCATAGGCAGAAGGAGGAGTGTATCTGTTAATATATCAAAGTATAGACAGGTGGTGCATAGGCAGAAGGAGGAGTGTATATTAATATATAGAAGAATTTTATGGTCAACTGTGTGGTGCATAGGCAGCAGTCAAAGTGTAAGCAGAATTATATATGAAGTATAGACAGGTGGTGCATAGGCAGAAGGAGGAGTGTATTAAAAAGTGTTATAAGACCAGAATAACTATGGCTATGGAATATGAACAATGTCTGAACTACATGTACAGATATGTGCAATGTTTTCAGAGACATTATACTAGTAGGAAGAATCATAGATATAGATATATACACTGGATTAACACAATATACTATATATAACACAATATAACACTATATATAACAAAATATAACACCATATATAACACAATATAACACAATATATAACACAATATAAGGAAATATATAACAGCCAATATAACACAATATATAACACAAAATAACACAATATATAACACTATAACACAATATAACACAATAAACAGAGATGATGGAATAACACAATATAACATATTGAACAAGAAGTATATATGTGTGTGTGTGTGTGTGTGAGTGTCTTTGTGTGTATATACACATGTATGTATGTGTGTGTATGCGTGTGTGTGTGTGTGTGTGTATTGTGCATTTGTGTGACAATGTGTGTTCTTCATGTGTTATATATTGTGTTTGTGTTATGTGATGTGTTTGTAGTCTTGATGAAGAATCCCAAATCCTGAGTTAAAGTCCTGCATTCAACTGAAACCATCCTCTCCTCCATTAAAGGACTAAGTCTGAGGCTAATGAGACAAACAGCTGTTGTGTGTTGGAGTCTCGGCTCATTGTTGATGCAACAGCGCCACCTGCTGTCCACAGCAACTAACTACAGCTGGAGGCTGCCCCCCCCATCTGGCCTTTCACTCCATTACTGCCACTGGAAGAGACCCTGATTACATTAAAGCACAAATAGATCACTTTAATCATGAAATATGATATAATACTTATAAACAAACAAACAGCGATAACAGAGGTCATTTAATACACGCCCTTAAAGCTGGACGACAGCTAATTCAGAATAAATGGATTAAATCTATAAAGAAACAGGACGGTGTGGTGGTGTTGGAAGAAAGGGAAAAAAAAGAAAAGTGATCAGAGAATGATGTGCTGATGCATATAAACAAATAGAAATAGACAGCGGCTGTATACATATTTGATTAGATAAAGTTCCCTCATGCAGCTCTCTGGACTTCTCAGAGCTCGGGGGAAATATCAGAAAAGAAGAAGTTGTTCAGGCCATCAAACAACTTAATGTGGGTAAAAGGCCCGGCCCCGACGG
The DNA here is from genome assembly GCA_026937815.1 of Etheostoma perlongum. Classification (NCBI taxonomy): domain Eukaryota; kingdom Metazoa; phylum Chordata; class Actinopteri; order Perciformes; family Percidae; genus Etheostoma; species Etheostoma perlongum. The sequence goes on from JAEKDQ010000489.1 coordinate 36,977, forward strand.
CCTGTCTGCAGAGTTTTATCAGTTAAACATCGATGACGTCATCAATGTCCTGACAGAGATGTAGAATGAAGGGCTGAACAGAGGCTGCATGGGGAGTCATTTTATCAGCTGTCATGTGTTTACTGTAGAAAAAGATGATGAAAATGACATCAACCATTACAGACATCTGACTATAATGAACACTGATTCTAAAATACTAGCCAAAGTCATTCTGGATAGAATGAATAATATATTAGATGAAGTGATAGAGAGAGAGCGAGGCCGTTTGATGTGGGACAACCTCTGCACACGGAGAGAAAGGATCAATAAACCCGGGAAAAAAGACTTTTATATAATCGGGCTGGACCAAAAGAAAGCCTTTGATTACGTCTCCAGAGATTATTTATGGGCGCTAATGAAACATTATGGGTTCCCAGAACCTTTTATTCATTTAATCAGATGTCTGAATATTAAATCTAGTGTTGGTATTAATGTAAACGGAGTTTTAACGTGGAGAGGGGGGTCCTGGCCTTCAGCCCCCTGATTAAGACCATCAACTCGGACCGCCTCATATCCGGCACGCACGTCGGGCTCGCGCCCAAAGCCACCGCCACGGCGTATGCGGATGACGTCACTGTAGTCATCAAAAACCAGATGGAGATGGATATTTTAACAAATCATTGGAGTTTATATGAGCTGGCTTCATAATAAAACAGAAGGTGTTGGGATTGGATGGAAGCATGCAACACGTGATATTAACATTAAAGTAAAGGATGAGATTAAAATCTTGGGTTTAACCATCTGTAATAACGACTGTAGTGAAAGAAACTGGGAGCTGAAGCTCAGTGAGGTTAAAGAGGAAGTAAAGAAATGGGAAAATAAAAACACCAATTAGAAATCAAGAGTCAATATCATCAAAACTTTCATCCTATCCAAACTCCTTTTTATCGCCAACATCTTCCCTCCATCCCATAAAATGATAATCCAATTAAATAAACAATGTGTGAATCTGGTATGGGGCCCAACGAGAGAGATTATGTATAAAAGCAGAGAATATGGGGGGCTGGGGGCAGTGGATATGGGAATAAAAGGATATATCTCCTTTGTAAAGAAGGTATCAGCAGCGATATGGAGGGGTGCTCTCTGGGTGGAGACTCCTCCAGGTGGAGGAAGAGGAGAGGCCGAGCAAGACAGGGACCACAATATATGATTAATCACGCTGATTTTATAGATGAATACTGGAAACTAAAAATTGATTGGAACGGCCTCCCCAGTAAAATGATTTTTAAAAAGATGAATGATTTTAAATATGGTGGTAATTATAAACATCTGACCCACAATGAAGGGACCCTGCTCCTAAAATCTTTTAAAAATAAAACCCTCTCAGAGAGCATCCTGGACATGAGGGGCTGATGTCGGTGAACAGACTTCCTGTGAAGCTGTTGTGTCTTGGAGTTGCTAGGTAACAACTAAACCTGTCCAATGAGCACATGCTAACGATGATGAGACACAACAGCGTCTCCTGATGGATTGTTTCAGAGCTAAAGAAGTCTGGGACAAACTCAGAGTGTGTGGTGTGAAGTTTAATGTGTCTTATAAAAGTGTAATGTATTGTATAATGGACCAGAGTGTGTTTTACAAATTATAATATGTATAGTGTGTTTAAAGCTATGGAGGACCAGGTGCTGTATGACTACACAACAGACTGTCATAACCAGCGATGACGTTTGGAAGCAAGTGCTCACCGAGCTGAGAAGAACATGCACTCCTACCTAACATTATTAGTTTGGAATGCTTTGGACTCTCTGCACTATATGGTCTGTTCTTTGTACTCTAACACATGCACTCTAACACATGCACTCTAACACATGCACTCTAACACATGCAATCTAACACATGCACTTTAACACATGTACTCTAACACATGCACTCTAACACATGCACTCTAACACATGCACTCTAACACATGCACTTTAACACATGTACTCTAACACATGCACTTTAACACATGCACTCTAACACATGCACTCTAACACATGCACTTTAACACATGCACTCTAACACATGCACTCTAACACATGCACTCTAACACATGCACTTTAACACATGCACTCTAACACATGCACTCTAACACATGCACTCTAACACATGCACTCTAACACATGCACTCTAACACATGCACTCTAACACATGCACTCTAACACATGCACTTTAACACATGCACTCTAACACATGCACTCTAACACATGCACTCTAACACATGCACTCTAACACATGCACTCTAACACATGCACTTTAACACATGCACTCTAACACATGCACTCTAACACATGCACTCTAACACATGCACTCTAACACATGCACTCTAACACATGCACTTTAACACATGCACTCTAACACATGCACTCTAACACATGCACTTTAACACATGCACTTTAACACATGCACTCTAACACATGCACTCTAACACATGCACTCTAACACATGCACTTTAACACATGCACTTTAACACATGCACTCTAACACATGCACTCTAACACATGCACTTTAACACATGCACTCTAACACATGCACTCTAACACATGCACTCTAACACATGCACTCTAACACATGCACTTTAACACATGCACTCTAACACATGCACTTTAACACATGCACTCTAACACATGCACTTTAACACATGCACTCTAACACATGCACTTTAACACATGCACTTTAGCACATGCACTCTAACACATGCACTTTAGCACATGAACTTTAACACATGAACTTTAACACATGCACTTTAACACATGCACTTTAACCACTATCTGCACTTTATAATGTAAGCTATGTCATGTTTTGTAAATTGGTTGATGGTATTTTTTTTTTTTTTCGCTCTCTAAAGTATGATAAACTCAATAGTCTGCAAAGCAGAGATGATTTAAAGACTGTTTATTTATTTTATTTACATTTTTAATATATTTTAATTTTTCTAACACACAGGATTTAACTACTTTACTCTGTAATTCCCTGTTTAATGAGACGTATGGGGGTGATTGTTCTTCTGTAGTCTGGATGATGCTCTGGTAATATTGTTGTTACATTCATGCCAATAAAGCTCATTTGAATTGAAAATGGGGGGGGTAATTACTGTCACACTGACAGGGCTGATGATGTCATCACCACATAGATATATATATCATCAGGAACAGCTGGGTGAGAGAGAGAATAATTGTAATGTGTACAGTTGTCTAATTTATGTTTCCCTAATGTGAAGCTGTATGTGTTTCCTTGAGATCTGGATCTTTTCTGAAATGTCTTTGTCTTTTGTGTGTTTACTGTCAGGGCCCAGGTCTGACAGTACTGCTCCAGCAGGTCCAGGTTCTGCTGTAGGCCCTGTTCTGTAGGGGACAACAGAACCAGGTCATCTGCATAGAGCAGGAACTTGATCTCAGAGTGGTGTAGCGTTAGCTGCTGATTTCTCTAGGATAGTTGCCAGTTGGTTAATATAGATGTTGAATAGGGGGTCCTGTCTTATCTTATTGTGGTAGTCTGTCTTATCTTATTGTGGTAGTCTGTGTCCTGCCTTATCTTATTGTGGTAGTCTGTTTCCTTATCTTATTGTGGTAGTCTGTGTCCTGCCTTATCTTATTGTGGTAGTCTGTGTCCAGCCTTATCTTATTGTGGTAGTCTGTTTCCTGCCTTATCTTATTGTGGTAGTCTGTTTCCTGTCTTGTCTTATTGTGGTAGTCTGTGTCCTGCCTTATCTTATTGTGGTAGTCTGTTTCCTGTCTTATCTTATTGTGGTAGTCTGTGTCCTGCCTTATCTTATTGTGGTAGTCTGTGTCCTGCCTTATCTTATTGTGGTAGTCT
>JAEKDQ010000490.1:0-29000 GCA_026937815.1 Etheostoma perlongum
AAAAAAAAAAATTCAATGAAAGAACTGATCATTTATTTTCCTCGTACAGAGAACTTTTGAGGGGATACATTACCCCTTAAAAAGCCCTTAATGCATGCACAGAAGCCTTTTAATACCCCAGTCCAGTCCAGTCGGGGGGGGACACGATGCCACATTTTTTCTTGGTGCGATGGCAGAAGAATCTCTGGGGGGTCAGAGGTTGATGCGGCTGATGGGACTGGATCAGGTCTGGATCAGGTCTGGATCAGGTGTGTGTGAACAGGGCTCCCAGTCCAACCAATGTCCTCAGAGACCAGGACCTGACTGGACTGGATCAGGTTTGTGTGAACAGGGCTCCCAGTCCAACTACTGTCTTAAGAGACCAGGACCTGACTGGACTGGATCAGGTGTGTGTGAACAGGGCTCCCAGTCCAACCAATGTCCTCAGAGACCAGGACCCGACTGGACTGGATCAGGTGTGTGTGAACAGGGCTCCCAGTCCAACCAATGTCCTCAGAGACCAGGACCTGACTGGACTGAATCAGGTGTGTGTGAACAGGGCTCCCAGTCCAACCAATGTCCTCAGAGACCAGGACCTGACTGGACTGGATCAGGTGTGTGTGAACAGGGCTCCCAGTCCGACTACTGTCTTAAGAGACCAGAACCTGACTGGAATGGATCAGGTGTGTGTGAACAGGGCTCCCAGTACAGCCAGTCCAACCACTGTCCTCCAAGACCAGGACCTGACAGGATCAGGTCTGGATCAGGTGTGTGTGAACAGGGCTCCCAGTGTGATCCCGGCTGCTCCCAGTACAGCCAGTCCAACCACTGTCCTCAGAGACCAGGACCAGGACCTGACTGGAGGTCTGGACTCCCCGTACAACTCCACAAACGCATCCTGGGAAATGTCACACAGGAAACGGACGTAATCAGGTCTTCGCCTCTTCATTCACACACACACACACAGAGACACACACACACAAACACACACACACACTCACTCACTCGCTCGCACACAAATACACACACACACACAACTCTCTCCCACACACACACACACACACACACACACTCTCTCACAAACACACACACAAACACACTCACAACCCCCCACATTCCAGCAGCAGGGAGGGTGGAGCATGTCTCCAGATGTGTGAAGTCTCTTCAGTCTGATCTGTCTCCAACAAGGTGAAACCTCAACATGTGTCTGATGCTTCCTGTCACTAAATGATGTCACTTTGTGTCCTGACGGTAAACAGGATCAGAAATGATGCACTGCACACATGTTTAGTTGAGATTAGATTAGATAATACTTTATTAATCCCACAGCGGGGACACTTCCTTGTTACAGCAGCATTTTCTACAATAAAAGCAAAACAAACAAACAAGTAAACACACAAGAAAAAACAGGCAAACAACAGCCAATGAGCAGAAGGTAGACTCAAAGTAAAGAAAAGTGGCGTCATATGAAGCTGTTGTAAAGTGCAGTTGCCATAGTACAAAAATAAAAAAGAAACAATATTGCGGTGTAAGTGACGTTAAAATTAAATTGAATATGTAATTAAAGTAGCTAATAAAGCAAAAGTAGGTAACTATAATACAAATTATATTTACCTATGACCATAAATAATATTGAAAAAGTAAGAACTTGTAATGTAAAAATATAAATACAGATAATAAAGATATACAGAGAGTGTGTGGAGTAGATGAAGAAACAGGAAGAGAAACTACATGATCAGGTGGTGCAGGTGTTGTAGAGTCTGACAGAGACCAGGATGAAGGACCTGCAGTACCTCTCCTTCTTACACTGGGGGGGCATCAGTCTGCTGCTGAAGGAGCTGCTCAGGGACCCCCCAGTGTCATGGGGGGGGGGGGTTGTCCATGATCCTTCTCTCCCTACTTTCTCTATGGGGTCCAGATGTTTGGACGGGGAGGTAATAGATTACATTTCAGATGAAGAGAAGCTGCATCTCTCTTTGCTCAGTGCACATCTGATCCAGTGATGAAGATGATGAGGATGAAGCAGAGCTCTCAGTCAGTCAGCTGTGTGGTGATGAAGATGACAGTGGTGATGAGGATAGCCTCAGTCTGTGGTTTGAAATGAGAGCAGCAGAAGTGCTGTCCATGTTTCTCTCTTTACTTTCTTCACTTTTTATTATAGAAAGTCTTATTTGTGGATTTAAATTTGTCACTTTTCTTTAGTTCTGACCTAAATTACACAGTTTACGTTTTAAGAGTCAGAGAGATGAAATTAAAGACACAAAAGTACATTGTTTCATGTAATAAATCATTTAAAAATGTATTTAGAAAGAAATCAAAACATAACATTAATATCAGAACTGCACTGCAAAAGAACTAACTAAAGGTCCCTGTTTCTATCTTTACTGAGATTATTACATTAAGATTTGTGTATTTACATTTGGCCATTTTCAATAGTTCTCAGCAATTAGTTTTTATTTAGAGGAACAATGTGTAATTAAACATTAACTTTGTATAAAAACAAGGAGAGATGATTTCTACCAGGTTTTAACACAATTACTATTTTCTGCCTGTAGCCTCGTTCCTAAATTACACATTTTACATTTTAAGAGTTAGAGAGATGCAACTAAAGTCATAAAATACATTTGTTTCATGTAATAAATCTATCTTTTAAATATATGTGGAAATAAAGCAACACATGATAACATTAATATCAGAACTGCACTTGCACATAGAACTAACAACTCATTTAAACAATCCTCATTTTAGGGGAAAGGTCATTGATTAGGACAAAGTAATGTTGAGCTACATCAACACATCTGATTGGATAATAAATGGATTGTTATCTTCTTCATTTATTCTTTATTCAGATTGGTGGACTGCAGTTTGTCAGAGATCAGCTGTGCTGCTCTGGCCTCAGCTCTGAAGTCCAACCCCTCCCATCTGAGAGACCTGGACCTGAGTAGAAACGACCTGGAGGATTCAGGACTGGAGCAGCTGTGTGCTGGACTGGAGAGTCCAGACTGTAGACTGGAGACTCTGAGGTCAGTTCATGTATTTTATTGTTGTCCAGTGTAATTTATCAAATTTAAATCATAACAGAAGTTTTACATTTCACACACAATTCCCTTTGTTTTCACTGTGTCAAACACACACACACACCAACAGACACACTCAAAGCACACACACACATAAACACAGTTGTCAGACCACACACACACTCATTTTCAACTCACTCCCACACACACACAGAGACTCCCTCACTCACACACACAGTTGTGTAGGAAGCACAACAACACACAGTTAAACAAAGCCACTACAACACATTCAAACAAACAAGTTTTACACTTACACACACCACACACACACATACACTCACTCACACACACAAACTCGCACACACACATACACACACAGACATTCACTCATTCACTCACACCCACTCACAAAACTCACACACACAAACAAAAACACACAAATATGCACACATAAACACAAACTCATTGGCACACACACACACGCACACATACACACACATAGACAATAATTTACACACTCACACACAGACACACACAAATAAAAACACATAGACACACTTAAACACCCCCCACACACACACAAAACAAACAGATACAAACACACTCACTCTCACACTCACTCTCAGCCCAAATGCAGATGTCTGAAGTCTCTTTAGTCTGATGTCCATGTTTCACCAGCCTTTACTGAGTTGATTTGTTATGATATAAAGTCTTATTTGTGTATTTAACTTTGACAAGTATCCAAAGCCTAAATTACACAGTTAACAAATAAAGTCACAACAAGTATCTTTGTTGTAAAATATAACTTGTTTAATCTCCACTGTCATAGAAATAAAAACTCATTTAAACAATCCTCATTTTAGGGGAAAGGTCATTGATTAGGACAAAGTAATGTTGAGCTACATCAACACATCTGATTGGATAATAAATGGATTGTTATCTTCTTCATTTATTCTTTATTCAGATTGAGGGGCTGCAGTTTGTCAGAGACTGTGCTTATCTGGTCTCAGCTTTGGTCTCAGCCCACCATCTGAGAGACCTGGACCAACAACAAACTCCCATCTGAGTCCTGGACTTGAGCTGGAACTGTAGACAACCTGAAGGATTGTTGTCCAGTGTAATTTATCATTTAAATCATGAGTTTTGCTGGACTGAAAACACACACTGTAGACTGGAGACTCTGAAACAGTTCACACACTTGTTGTCCAGTGTAATTTATCAAATTTAAATCATGACACACACACACACACACAAACACACACACACACACTCACACTCGCCTACACACACACACTCACACGTACACTTGCACACACACACTCACTCACTTGCACAAACACACACACAAGAACACTCACTCACACAAACACACTCACACATAGTCACAATAAAACACCCTCACAAACTACACACACACTCAAACACACACACACACTCATTCGAAAAATACCTTCACACACACACACACACATTTACTCACTCACTCACACACAAAAACACACAGATACACACAAAAATACACACACACTCATTCAGGTTACACACACACACACACAACCCACACACATAACACACTAATTTTTACACACAAAAATACACACACACAAAGTCACTTCACTCACACACTCCATAGCACACAAAAAACATACAGACAAAAACACACAGATTTACACACAAAATACAAAACACAAACTCATTGGCAAAACACACACACACACACAGACACTAACACACTTGATTCCAGCAAAGGTTTTACATCAAGGGCTGACCAGTCTAGTGAACTGTCTCACAACATCTCAGACCAACCACACACAGGGATTGATTCCATCAGGGCCCACTGTTGATTGTAACTTTGGACACGGGAAAGATGGACTGACAAAATCACTACATGAATTGGATGCTCAAATGACATTGAGGTCGGTAGCAATTGAGTGATGGACATTGACACAAATTTCCTCGGGTCAACCTAAATTGAATGAAATTGCTTAAAAGTCCCCATCCACACCCCAAACCCGCCCTTCACCCAGCAGGAAAACAATCGCAGTTGGACATTCTATCTCATTTATGCACTGGCAATCTCTTCAAGGACACTGGATGAACTGAGCTTTTAACACATAGACAGTCTGACACTCATTCACACACAAAACTCCACAACTCACACACACACCATACACTTTCCCGCCCAGATCCGACCAAGTCACTTGACTGCCTCGATTTTTTGTGGTGACTAGTTCCCACCAAAAAATTCCTTCATTGGCAGAACTGTGAGGACAAGTTACCCAAGTACTGTATACCATGTTGCTGTCTGCATAAATCCTTTCTTTTCAAAATGACCCAGAAAATCAAAACAGACCAGGCCCAAACGAACTTCGACCCTGTACATGGTAATGACAATAAACTCATCTATCTATCTAATTTACACAAACAACATTTGACAAAATACACACACACAGATTTACACACACACACACACCCACACAAAACACAATTAGACACACACACACAAACAACAAACACACTCTTAAACAACTCTTTCTGTCAAACAACACACAGATCTATCACTCCACACACTCTAACACAAATGGATGTTGAAGTCTCTTTGTCTGATGTCCATGGGGGTCTTTACTGAGTTGATTTGTTATGATATAAAGTCTCTTTTGTGTATTTAACTTTTGACAAGTATCCAAACCATGTAAATGGCACTTTAACAAATAAAGTCACAACAAGTATCTTTGTTGTAAAAAAATTGAGAAATCTGCACTGTCATAGAAATAAAAACTCATTTAAACAACATTTAGGGGAAAGGCATTGATTAGGACAAAGTAATGTTGAGCTACATCAACACATCTGATTGGATAATAAATGGATTGTTATCTTCTTCATTTATTCTTTATTCAGATTTGGGAGCTGCAGTTTGTAGAGAATAACAATGCCTCAGCTCTGAAACCAATCCCATCTGAGACCTGGACCTGAGCTGGAACAACAACAGACCTGAAGGATTCAGGAGTGGAGCAGCTGTGTGCTGGACTGGAGAGTCCAGACTGTAGACTGGAGACTCTGGGTCAGTTCATGTATTTTATTGTTGTCCAGTGTAATTTATCAAATTTAAATCATGACAGAAGTAGTACATTTCACACACACACACACACACACACACACACACACAAACACACATACACTCACACAAACACACACACACACACACACACACACTCTTAACACTTTGTCAAACAGGCTCAGAACACACAAACACACACCTCATCCTCTGTATCACTCCCTCACTTTGGTCCAACATAAAGACACACTTGCTCATCCCTCACTCAAACATGACACAAAACATTTACAGTTACATTTAGATTTCCACACACCAAAGGTTACTCAAATCAGCACTTTAATAGTGGCAAAAACACAAACATTGCAGGTTTTATGTTGACACACACACTCTGAACCCTGTTTCATCAGATTTCTGCACACACAAAACACGTTCTTTAGTAAACACATTCTATCAATCATAACTATCCCCATCTAGGGGGCTGTTAAATCGACACAAAAATAAAGGGAACAATATCATTCGTGCCACCTCTGCTGACATGGACATTCACTCATTCACTCACACCCACAATCAAACACAGACCAGAGTAGGCCACACACACACTCACATTCAGTTGACACAGCTTTTACGGAATGCGCACACTCTTCATTAACACATGTTTTGCAATCCAGCAACACCTACAGTACTTTCCACAGCTTTGGTCCACTAAAATCAGTTGAAGTTCTTCAGTGCACAGGCACACACACACTGCTCATCATTTTTGTCCAGACACAGTACACAAGAGAAAACGCACACACACAGTACATAGTTTAAAACACATCAGAACCACAACATACACAAAACACCCAGATACTGTGTTAATACAAACACTCAACACACACACAAAAATTCACATCACACACACGCGCTGTTATTAACATCATCATCACAGTCTGTCTTAGGATGGAAACCCGACCGATCATCAGTGGCTCAACAGCTGCAGATCTATAGATAAACAATCTTTCAGAAAGGATGACCCACCTGGGGTTGATCACATCAGAGATAAGGCATTGAAACATTTTGAATTTAAACAGCTTATTATGTAGGTAGATGGGCCTGTTTCACGGCAAATGCGTTTTTGATTAAAATAAATGTCAGCCCCGCAATAACAGTCTTCCAAAAATTTGTTAAACTAAACAAAAAAAAAAATATAAAATAGTATTAAATGTGGCAGTAGTTCTTTGAAGATGTTAAAAAAGAAGTTGGGCAGGAGATTTTAAAAATTGAAAACGAAGAAAGGAAAGTCAGCTGTGCATTGATGAGCTCATCTGTTGACATTTCCCAATGCCTTCCTACATGCTTAATAAAAGCTTTCACAGACAAACAAGTACATGTGTCATTAGTATGAGAAACAAATGAGATTTTAACGTAGCAGGACAGAAAAATCCAGCCCGATCAGCACTCTAGTGTACACACACACACACACACACACTAATTCACAAACACACACACACACTCATTCACTTATACACACACAGACACACAATGGCAAAAAAACACACACACACACTTGAGCACACACAGACGTGCATGCATGCACACACACTCCCACACTCGTCCACACACACACACACATAGAAAAATACCTAACACAGACACCCAAACACACACACACACACACACACACACAAACACACTTACACACACACAAAAACACACACATACACACAAAAATACACGCACAATCATTGGCTTACACACACACACACACCCACACACTCACTCACTCACTCATACACACACATACACACACAAAAACACACAGATACACACAAAAATACGCACAATTTTGCATTCATTGGCGCCCACACACACAAACACATTTGCACCCACACACACACTAACTCAATGATCCAGGGGAAACACACTCTCTCCTACACAAACACTCACTCACACACTCACACACTCGCGCACATACACAGAAAAACACACACACACAGACACACACACAGAAAAACTCACACACACAAAGTCACTCATTCACTCACTCACGCACACACACACAAATACACTCTCTCTTTCTGTCACACACACACAAAAACACACGCACACAGTCACTCACTTACTCACTTGCACACACACAAACACACAAAAACACACACATGAATACAAACTCACACACACACAGATACACACACACACACACATAAAAACAAACTTACTCACAGACACACACACACAGATCCTTACACACACACACAGACAAAATACACACACACACAGACACACAACTACTCAGCCCAAATGCAGATGTCTGAAGTCAAACTTAGTCTGATGTCCATGTTTCACACTTTACTGAGTTGATTTACACACTGATGAAAAGACACACTATTTGTGTATTTAACACAAACTTGACAAGTATCCAAAGCCTAAATTACACAGTTAACAAATAAAGTCACAACAAGTATCTTTGTTGTAAAAATATAACTTGTTTAATCTGCACTGTCATAGAAATAAAAACTCCATTTAAACAATCCTCATTTTAGGGAAAGGTCATTGATTAGGACAAAGTAATGTTGAGCTACATCAACACATCTGATTGGATAATAAATGGATTGTTATCTTCTTCATTTATTCTTTATTCAGATTGAGGGGCTGCAGTTTGTCAGAGATCAGCTGTGCTGCTCTGGCCTCAGCTCTGAAGTCCAACCCCTCCCATCTGAGAGACCTGGACCTGAGCCACAACAACCTGGAGGATTCAGACGTGAAGCAGCTGTGTGATCTGAAGGAGAGTCCAGACTGTAGACTGGAGACTCTGAGGTCAGTAGAGGGTTGGAGTCAGTCCATGCTGGTTTCAGCAGTATCAAACGAAACACAGTTAGTATTTGGGATGTCACGATACACTCAACTCAGAATCAGACACGATTCACGACTTTAAGTTCACAATACGATTTTCTCACGATTTTTTTAACTGAATGAGTTGTTAACAAATTACTGAAAATATTCTTTATTTCTATAAACTGCAAAACAACAGATGTGTCCTCTTATAAAAAGTTACCTTGAAAATTGTATGTTATTATAACAAATTAAATAAAAACGATGTAAGATTAAAGAGCGATATGTTTATTGCTGAGGCCATATGTCAGATTTAAATGATTTATTTAAAATGTAATAATGTTCACCAGTTATTTGCTGTGAAACATCAAAAAGAAGAACCACTAGATGGCAGAAGGGTATTTTTACAACATTAAATGCCACAACCTTCACGATCTAGACTAGCGTCCTGTCTCAGTTGTGTCTCCGACAGCAGCAGTGTCCACGTTGTCTCAAAGCTCAACTCGTCTCCTCGTGTCTTTAGCTGCACGCTGTTGGAATCCTTTCAGTGAAAGACGTTAGACTGTTTAGCTGTCAGCATTTTAACTGTGTTGAAGATGGCTTCTAGCTAACGGTAGGCTATGTTATGATTTTGTGAGTTCTGTTTCCTGTTTTATTTTTGATAGTCTTGTTTTTTATGTCTAGTCTTGTTTACTTCCTGCCTTTAGTTTTCCCCGCCTTGTGATTGTTCTGATGTCTTTCACCTGTTCCCAGCCCTTGTGTCTCCTGTCTTGTTACCTCGTTACCTTTTGGTTTCTAGTCTATTTCCACTGTATTCAGTGAAATGTGCAGAGTCGACAGACTTGATGCCCAAAGTCTCTGGTTTACAGAGCTTCACCCAACACGTTAACATGAGGCTGAAAGGAAGCAGGCTGCTCTACACAACCGCTCACTTGGTGTCTGAACAGGACTGAAGTCTCTGCTGCTCTTTATGCTGGATGTGCTGCTTCACTGACTGGCAGCTGATGGGAGTCTGGAAACACTCATGTATCTCTTCTCTTCTTCTCTCATCAGATGGAGGTCATGATCAGTCAGAGTGATCAGAAGGAGGATGTGTTGCAGGATCAGCTGAGTCCTAATGATCAAGAGTTTTGAATTCAAGATTCAAGATGTTTATTTGTCATATGCACGTGGTTTTACACCATGCAAGGAAACTCTTGATTTTGCTTGTTTCCCACAATGGAAAAATGTACCACACTATACAAACAATATATTTAAAAGACCCAGGTATGATCAAGATCAAAAACTTGCTGGCATTATAAAAGCAGCAGCAACAAAATAAATGACAACAACAGTGTAGTGCAACCACTTTATGAACTATTTACACACGCTCAAGGACAACACAAGTACTCATGAAAACTTCTAGAAAAAATAAGTTTTTAAGTCTGGATTTTACTTTAACGTCTGCCAGAAAGTAACGAATGCTGTAACAACATTGCTGAGAATCTGAACTGTTCTTGGTGAAATGAATGTTATAGTGGGGCGGTCCTTAGCCAAAAGTGACGTTTCCATAAATGTCCTGAAGAAATCAGGTGGAAAAAGACTATTCTGACAGATATCCTTGCAGTTTTTTTTTTAACCTTTTTATTGCAGTTTCAAATTCATGTAATGGAATTAGTCAGTATGCTTTCCACTAACAGATCTATAGAAATTTAACCCTTTGGTGGACAGGTCAAATTTTTGACCCATTAGCAAAAACGTTCAGAACTATCAGAACTTGAAAAAAAGTAAAAAAATACTGAAACAAAAACAGGAAAAATCCAAAAATAAAAAGCTGAAAAGTAAAGAAAAATAGAATCCACTTGGCACAAGCGTCAAGAAAAGAACAACAAAATGTAGAAATGTCCCCCAGAGAAAGTCCCAAAGTGGACAGGAAGACCAGCCGGTTTTAAGTGTCCTCAGGGTCTGACTGGTGGGGGGTCTGCGTGTCTCCACGTCCTTGGTGAAGTCTGATGTTGGACCTTAACCTGGAGAATATTCTGGAACTTCCTAAGTCTTAGAGTTTGATTATCAACATTTCTCATCAGTAATGGTTGCATCATATTTCTGGATATTTCTTCTTTCTTCTGTATGTTTCACGTTCTTACTCCATATGAATCATATGAATAATATAAAAAATATGAACCACTGCGTCCTGTATCACTGTGCATAACAGAATGGTGGAGATAAACTAACACCACTTTCTCTAGATGCTCTCGGACTCTGACATGGAAATCAACGTGTCATGTGATGGTGTAAAGAGGTTTTTTGTCCTGATTATGTCTGTTTTACTTTTGGGAAAATAGATAAAACAACAACAGCAGTCAGAGTCAAATGGTTTGACAGGATTTATGTTTATTTCCATATTTCCATATGAGTGTAAAAGTGAATGAGTGGGGTGAAAGTAGTGTCAGTGAAAAGACTACCCAAATGCAGGAAAGACAGGAATTGCAGCAGACTACCACAACAAATTTAAGACAGGAAAAGTCTTAGAACATTTGGAAACAGACTACCTCCAGAAACATAAAGACAGGAACAAGACGCACCAAATAAAAGATAAGACAGGAAACAGACTGATGCAGGAGTCCTGGGAAACCTGGACTACCTAATGATTAGGACAGAAACACACAACAAGAATAAGGACAAGACAGGATCAACCAGGTAGGACAGGAAAACAGACTACCACAATAGTCAAGACAGGACAAACTACCACTTAAAGAAGACAGGAACCAGACTGGTCAAAAATTAAACAGGAAATAGAACACAAGACAAGACAAAACAGAACAATAATCTAGACAGGAAAACAGACAAGAATGATAAGACAGGAAACAGACTACCACAATAAGATGAAACAGACTACCACAATAAGATTAGACAGGGATAAGACAAGACAGGAAACAGACTACCACAATAAGATAAGACAGGAAAAAACAGACTACCACAATAAAAGTCAAGACAGAAACAGACTACCACAATAAGATAAGACAGGAAACAGACTACCACAATAAGACAAGACAGGAAACAGGACAAGACAGGAAACAGACTACCACAATAAGATAAGACAGGAAACAGACTACCACAATAAAATAAGACAGGAACAGACTACCACAAAAAGATAAGACAGGAAACAGACTACCACAATAAGACAAGACAGGAAACACACTACCACAATAAGACAAGACAGGAAACAGACTACCACAATAAGATAAGACAGGAAACAGACTACCACAATAAGACAAGACAGGAAACAGACAATAATACAAGACAGGAAACAACTACCACAATAAGATAAGACAGAAACAGACTACCACAATAAGACAAGACAGGAAACAGACTACCACAATAAGATAAGACAGGAAACAGACTACCACAATAATATAAGACAGGAAACAGACTACCACAATAATATAAGACAGGAAACAGAAATACAAGACAGGAAACAGACTACCACAATAAGACAAGACAGGAAACAGACTACCACAATAGGACAGGAAACAGACTACCACAATAAGACAGGAAACAGACTACCACAATAAGACAGGAAACAGATGTAATGGGAAAATTACATAGACAATGATTTTCTTTCAATAATTGTTCATTTATTCAGAGATTTTTCATTATAAGTAAATCCTTTGAATATGCCTCTGAAACATGTGTCTCCTAAGATATCTCCCAAAGAAAGTCCTCCAGTGTTGGAGACAGCTGAAAATGTTATGACTCTGCATTTCACTACTGTAAGCAAATGGTGAAGAAACCAGATATGATGGGGTCACCATGGCGATCTGTATGGTTGGAACCGTGGAGCGATCTACAGACGAGATGAATCTCTGACTTCTAGGATTGAAGGACGGCTACAGTCATATTTATGACGCACTAGACAGATGGACAGGGACAGCTCTGGCTCCCAGAAGTCTGAGGAAGATGAAGTGTGCTGTTTAAGATTAGAGGTTTTCCAAACATGGCCTGGTTTCTGCTGGGGGGGCAACGGGATATAAGGAAGTGTCATATGTTGCGGGGCACAGACCTGTTGTCACTCTGCGCTCTGTTCATTGTGAATGCTGTTCTTGTCATTTTGATTGTTCTCTCTGGGAAAATAATTAAACCCTTCCACCGAATACCTAAACCTTTAATCCAGTTTGCAGCCGGTCTTTATTTTGTTTCAACAAGGTCTCTTCTGCCGCTCAAATTCCTCCCTCGCTGTACAGAAACTTCCACAACACAGACTACCACAATAAGATAAGACAGGACACAGACTACCACAATAAGATAAGACAGGACACAGACTACCACAATAAGATAAGGCAGGAAACAGACTACCACAATAAGATAAGGCAGGAAACAGACTACCACAATAAGATAAGACAGGACACAGACTACCACAATAAGATAAGGCAGGAAACAGACTACCACAATAAGATAAGGCAGGAAACAGACTACCACAATAAGATAAGACAGGACACAGACTACCACAATAAGATAAGGCAGGAAACAGACTACCACAATAAGATAAGACAGGACACAGACTACCACAATAAGATAAGGCAGGAAACAGACTACCACAATAAGATAAGGCAGGAAACAGACTACCACAATAAGATAAGGCAGGAAACAGACTACCACAATAAGATAAGACAGGAAACAGACTACCACAATAAGATAAGACAGGACACAGACTACCACAATAAGATAAGACAGGACACAGACTACCACAATAAGATAAGGCAGGACACAGACTACCACAATAAGATAAGGCAGGAAACAGACTACCACAATAAGATAAGGCAGGAAACAGACTACCACAATAAGATAAGGCAGGAAACAGACTACCACAATAAGATAAGGCAGGAAACAGACTACCACAATAAGATAAGGCAGGACACAGACTACCACAAAAAGATAAGGCAGGAAACAGGCTACCACAATAAGATAAGGCAGGAAACAGACTACCACAATAAGACAAGACAGGAAACAGACTACCACAATAAAGATAAGGCAGGAAACAGACTACCACAATAAGATAAGGCAGGAAACAGGCTACCACAATAAAGATAAGGCAGGAAACAGACTACCACAATAAGATAAGGCAGGACACAGACTACCACAATAAGATAAGACAGGAAACAGGCTACCACAATAAAGATAAGCAGGACACAGACTACCACAATAAGATAGGCAGAAACAGACTACCACAAAGATAAGACAGGAAACAGACTACCACAATAAGATAAGACAGGACACAGACTACCACAATAAGATAAGACAGGACACAGACTACCAATAAGATAAGGCAGGAAACAGACTACCACAATAAGATAAGGCAGGAAACAGACTACCACAATAAGATAAGGCAGGAAACAGACTACCACAATAAGATAAGGCAGGAAACAGACTACCACAATAAGATAAGGCAGGACACAGACTACCACAATAAGATAAGACAGGAAACAGACTACCACAATAAGATAAGGCATGAAACAGACTACCACAATAAGATAAGGCAGGAAACAGACTACCACAATAAGATAAGGCAGGAAACAGACTACCACAATAAGATAAGGCAGGAAACAGACTACCACAATAAGACAAGACAGGAAACAGGCTACCATAATAAGACAAGGCAGGAAACAGACTACCACAATAAGATAAGGCAGGACACAGACTACCACAATAAGATAAGACAGGAAACAGACTACCACAATAAGATAAGGCAGGAAACAGACTACCAAAGGCAAGATAAGACACAGGAAACAGACTACCACAATAAGATAAGACAGAAACAGACTACCACAATAAGATAAGGCAGGACACAGACTACCACAATAAGATAAGGCAGGAAACAGACTACCACAATAAGATAAGACAGGAAACAGACTACCACAATAAGATAAGACAGGAAACAGACTACCACAATAAGATAAGGCAGGACACAGACTACCACAATAAGATAAGGCAGGACACAGACTACCACAATAAGATAAGGCAGGACACAGACTACCAATTCAATCCAATTCAATTTTATTTATAGTATCAATTCATAACAGCATTATCTCGAGACACTTTACAGATAGAGCAGGTCCACAGACCACACTCTAAGAATTTACAAGGACCCAACAGTTCTAGTATTTTCCTACAGAGCAAGCAACAGCGACAGTGGGAAAAACTTCCAGGCAGAAACCCGGTCAGACCCAGGCTCTTGGTAGGCGGTGTCTGACGACCGGTTGGGGTTAGAATGAAGAGTGGCAATAACAGTCACAAAAATTGAGTATGTAGTAGTACTTTGTAGTAGTTCATGGCATAGCAGGGCACAATGACGGCATACAAAGGCACAGCAGGAAACAGGATCGTAGCAGGGCGTGGCAGGGCACAGCAGGGCATAGGAGGATGTAGGCAGGGCATTGCAGGGCGGTAAGCGGGACCATGGCGACAGCAGCAACCATGATTTTGGGGCCTCCTGATCCAGAACACGCTGGGGGAAAAAGAACATAAGGACTCCGAGGGGAATGACTCCCCGGACAATAACAAGCATTTCTGGGACATGGATGCACATAAATGGAAAGATAAGACAGGACACAGACCCACTCTATTCAACATCTATATTAACCAACTGGCAACTATCCTAGAGAAATCAGCAGCTAACGCCACACCACTCTGAGATCAAGTTCCTGCTCTATGCAGATGACCTGGTTCTGTTGTCCCCCACAGAACAGGGCCTGGCAGAACCTGGACCTGCTGGAGCTGTCAGACCTGGGCCCTGACAGCAATCACACAAAAGACAAAGACATTTCAGAAAAGATCTCAAGGAAACACATACAGCTTCACATTAAGGGGAAACATAAATTAGACAACTGTACACATTACAATTATTTAGGACTGAAAATAAGTTCATATCTTCATATATACTAAGCATGCTACACAACAACCCACTTACTGTATACACACTCACACACACACACACACACACACACTCACTCATCGCTCACACACACACACACACACACACACACACACACACTCACACACTCGCTCACACGCTCAGACACTCACTCACACACACACACACACACACAGAGACTCTTCCTCAGTCTGTCCATCTCCTCCTCTTCTTCAGTCTGTCCATCTCCTCCTCTTTCCTCATGCTCCTTCTCAAATTCAATGTCCCATCGCCTCCTCTTCCTCATGCTCCTTCTCGGCCTGTCCATCGCCTCCTCTTCCTCTGTCTGTCCATCTCCTTCTCTTCCTCCGTCTGTCCATCTCCTCCTCTTCCTCCATCTGTCCATTGCCTCCTCTTTCTCAGTGTGTCCATCTCCTCCTCTTCCTCCATCTGTCCATCTCCTCCTCTTCCTCCTGCTCCTTTTCGGTCTGTCCATCTCCTCCTCTTCCTCCATCTGTCCATTGCCTCCTCTTTCTCAGTTTGTCCATCTCCTCCTCTTCCTCCGTCTGTCCATCTCCTCCTCTTCCTCCTGCTCCTTTTCGGTCTGTCCATCGCCTCCTCTTCCTCCTGCTCCTTCTCGGTCTGTCCATCTCCTCCTCTTCCTCCGTCTGTCCATCTCCTCCTCTTCCTCCATCTGTCCATCTCGTCCTCTTCCTCCGTCTGTCCATTTCCTCCTCTTCCTCCGTCTGTCCATCGCCTCCTCTTCCTCAGTCTGTCCATCTCCTCCTCTTCCTCAGTCTGTTCATCTCCTCTCTTCCTCTTCTGTCCATCTCCTCTCTTTTATGTCCATCTCTCCATTGCCTCCTCTTTCTCAGTTTGTCCATCTCCTCCTCTTCCTCCGTCTGTCCATCTCCTCCTCTTCCTCCTGCTCCTTCTCGGTCTGTCCATCGCCTCCTCTTCCTCCTGCTCCTTCTCGTCTGTCCATCTCCTCCTCTTCCTCAGTCTGTCCATCTCCTCCTCTTCCTCCGTCTGTCCATCTCCTCCTCTTCCTCCTGCTCCTTTTCGGTCTGTCCATCGCCTCCTCTTCCTCCTGCTCCGTCTGTCCATCTCCTCCTCTTCCTCCGTCTGTCCATCTCTTCCTCTTCTTCCATCTGTCCATCTCCTCCTCTTCCTCCGTCTGTCCATTTCCTCCTCTTCCTCCGTCTGTCCATCGCCTCCTCTTCCTCAGTCTGTCCATCTCCTCCTCTTCCTCAGTCTGTCCATCTCCTCCTCTTCCTCAGTCTGTCCATCTCCTCCTCTTCCTCAGTCTGTCCATCTCCTCCTCTTCCTCCGTCTGTCCATCTCCTCCTCTTCCTCCTGCTCCTTTTCGGTCTGTCCATCGCCTCCTATTCCTCCTGCTCCTTCTCGGTCTGTCCATCTCCTCCTCTTCCTCCGTCTGTCCATCTCCTCCTCTTCTTCCATCTGTCCATCTCCTCCTCTTCCTCCGTCTGTCCATTTCCTCCTCTTCCTCCGTCTGTCCATCTCCTCCTCTTCCTCCTCTGTCCATCTCCTCCTCTTCTCAGTCTGTCCATCTCCTCCTCTTCTCAGTCTGTCCATCTCCTCCTCTTCCTCAGTCTGTCCATCTCCTCCTCTTCTCCGTCTGTCCATCTCCTCCTTCCTCTTCCTTTTCGGTCTGTCCATCGCCTCTACTCCTCCCTGCTCCTTCTCGGTCTGTCCATCTCCTCCTCTTCCTCCGTCTGTCCATATCCTCCTCTTACTCCGTCTGTCCATCGCCTCTTCCTCCTGCTCCTTCTCGGTCTGTCAAACTCCTTCTCTTCCTCCGTCTGTCCATCTCCTCCTCTTCCTCCGTCTGTCCATCTCCATCTCTTCCTCCTCTTCCTCCTGCTCCTTCTCGGTCTGTCCATCGCCTCCTCTTCCTCGGTCTGTCCATCGCCTCCTCTTCTTCAGTCTGTCCATCTCCTCCTCTTCTTCAGTCTGTCCATCTCCTCCTCCTCCTCAGTCTGTCCATCTCCTCTTCTTCCTCCTGCCCCTTCTCGGTCTGTCCATCGCCTCCTCTTCCTCCGTCTGTCCATCTCCTCCTCTTCTTCAGTCTGTCCATCTCCTCCTCTTCCTCCTGCTCCTTCTCGGTCTGTCCATCTCCTCCTCTTCCTCAGTCTGTCCATCGCCTCCTCTTCCTCCGTCTGTCCATCTCCTCCTTTTTCCATCTCCTCCTCCCTCTTTTTTCAGTCTGTCCATCTCCTCTCTCTTCCTCCTGCTCCTTGTTGGTCTGTCCATCATCTCGTCTCCTCTTCCTTCGGTCTGTCCATTGCCTCCTCTTCCTCCGTCTGTCCATCTCCTCCTCTTTCTCCTGCTCCTTGTTGGTCTGTCCATCTCCTCGTCTCCCTCTTGCTCCTTCTCGGTCTGTCCATTGCCTCCTCTTCCTCCGTCTGTCCATCTCCTCCTCTTCTTCAGTCTGTCCATTGCCTCTTCTTCCTCAGTCTGTCCATCGCCTCCACTTCGTCCGTCTGTCCATCGCCTCCTCTTTCTTCTTCTGTCAATCTCCTCCTCTTCCTCAGTCTGTCCATCTACTCCTCTTCCTCAGTCTGTCCATCTCCTCCTCTTCCTCCGTCTGTCCATCGCCTCCTCTTCCTCCATCTGTCCATTGCTTCCTCTTCCTCCATCTGTCTTCCTCCGTATGTCCATCTCCTCCTCTTCATCCGTCTGTCCATCTCCTCCTCTTCCTCCATCTGTCCATCTCCTCCTCTTCCTCCGTCTGTCCATCGCCTTCTCTTCCTCAGTCTTTCCATCTCCTCCTCTTCCTCAGTCTTTCCATCGCCTCCTCTTCCTCCGTCTGTCCATCTCCTCCTCTTCCTCAGTCTGTCCATCTC
This sequence comes from Etheostoma perlongum, assembly GCA_026937815.1. Taxonomy (NCBI): domain Eukaryota; kingdom Metazoa; phylum Chordata; class Actinopteri; order Perciformes; family Percidae; genus Etheostoma; species Etheostoma perlongum. The sequence continues at coordinate 18,619 of JAEKDQ010000490.1, forward strand.
CTCCTCTTCCTCCTGCTCCTTCTCGGTCTGTCCATCGCCTCCTCTTCCTCCGTCTGTCCATCTCTTTCTCGTTCTCCGTCTGTCCATCTCCTCCTCTTCCTCCTGCTCCTTCTCGGCCTGTCCATTGCCTCCTCTTCCTCAGTCTGTCCATCTCCTCCTCTTCCTCCTGCTCCTTCTCGGTCTGTCCATTGTCTCCTCTTCCTCCGTCTGTCCATCTCCTCCTCTTCCTCAGTCTGTCCATCGCCTCCTCTTCGTCCGTCTGTCCATCGCCTCCTCTTTCTCCTTCTGTCCATCTCCTCCTCTTCCTCAGTCTGTCCATCTACTCCTCTTCCTCAGTCTGTCCATCTCCTCCTCTTCCTCCGTCTGTCCATCGCCTCCTCTTCCTCCGTCTGTCCATTGCTTCCTCTTCCTCCGTCTGTCTTCCTCCGTATGTCCATCTCCTCCTCTTCCTCCGTCTGTCCATCTCCTCCTCTTCTCCATCTGTCCATCTCCTCCTCTTCCTCCTGCTCCTTCTCGGTCTGTCAATCTCCTCCTCTTCCTCCGTCTGTCCATCTCCTCCTCTTCCTCCGTCTGTCCATCTCCTCCTCTTCCTCCGTCTGTCCATCTCCTCCTCTTCCTCCTGCTCCTTCTCGGTCTGTCCATTGCCTCCTCTTCCTCCGTCTGTGTCCATCTCCTCCTCTTCCTCCTTGTCCATCCTCCTCTTCCTCCGTCTGTCCATCTCCTCCTCTTCTTCAGTCTGTCCATCTCCTCCTCTTCCCCTCTTCTCGGTCTGTCCATTGTTATCTCTCCTCTTCCTCGGTCTGTCCATCTCCTCCTCTTCCTCCAGTCTGTCCATCTACTCCTCTTCCTCAGTCTGTCCATCCCCTCCTCTTCCTCCGTCTGTCCATTCTCCTCAGATCTGTCCATCTCCTCCTCTTCTTCCATCTGTCCATTGCCTCCTCTTCCTCAGTCTGTCCATCTCCTCCTCTTCCTCCGTCTTCCATCAGTCTTTCCATCTGTCCATCTCCTCCTCTTCCTCCGTCTGTCAAACTCCTTCTCTTCCTCCGTCTGTCCAACTCCTCCTCATCCTCCGTCTGTCCATCTCCTTCTCTTCCTCCTCTTCCTCTTGCTCCTTCTCGGTCTGTCCATCTCCTCCTCTTCCTCGGTCTGTCCATCTCCTCCTCTTCTTCCAGTCTGTCCATCTCCTCCCTCTTCTTCAGTCTGTCCATCTCCTCCTCTTCCTCCGTCTGTCCATCTCTCCTTCTCCTGCTCCTTCTCGGTCTGTCCATCTCCGGTCTTTTCCTCCGTCTGTCCATCTCTCCCTCCAGTCTTCCTCCATCTGTCCATCTCCTCCTCTTCCTCCGTCTGTCCATCTCCTCTCTTCCTCCGTCTGTCCATCTCCTTCTTTTTCAGTCTGTCCATCTCCTCCTCTTCCTCCTGCTTCTTCTCGGTCTGTCCATTGCCTCCTCTTCCTCCGTCTGTCCATCTCCTCCTCTTTCCCTCCTTTGTTCAGTCTGTCCATCTCCTCTCTTCCTCCTGCTCCTTCTCGGTCTGTCCATTGCCTCCTCCTCTTCCTCCGTCTGTCCATCTCCTCCTCTTCGTCAGTCTGTCTATTGCCTCTTCTTCCTCAGTCTGTCCATCTCCTCCCTCAGTCTTCCGTCCGTCTGTCCTGTCCATCGCCTCCTCTTTCTTCTTCTGTCCATCTCCTCCTCTTCCTCAGTCTGTCCATCTCCTCCTCTTCCTCAGTCTGTCCATCTCCTCCTCTTCCTCCATCTGTCCATCGCCTCCTCTTCCTCCGTCTGTCCATTGCTTCCTCCTCTTCCTCCAGTCTGTCATTCCTCCCTCCATCTGTCCATCTCCTCCTCTTCTGTCCGTCTGTCTTTCATCTCAGTCTCCCTTCCTTCTTCTCGGTCTGTCCATCTCCTCCTCCTTCTTCCGTCTGTCCATCTCCTCCTCTTCCTCCGTCTGTCCATCTCCTCCTCTTCCTCCATCTGTCCATCTCCTCCTCTTCCTCCGTCTGTCCATCTCCGTCTGTCCTTTCTCCTCTTCTGTCCTCTGTCCTCCTCCTCTTTCTCCTTCTGTCCATCTCCTCCTCTTCCTCAGTCTGTCCATCTCCTCCTCTTCCTCAGTCTGTCCATCTCCTCCTCCCTCTTCCTCCGTCTGTCCATTGCTTCCTCTTCCTCCGTCTGTCCATTGTCCCTCCTCTTCCTCCGTCTGTCCATCTCCTCCTTCCTCCCTGTCTCCTCCTCTTCCTCCGTCTGTCCATCTCTCCTCTTCCTCCGTCTGTCCATCTCCTCCTCTTCTCCTGCTCTCGGTCTGTCAATCATCTCCTCCTCTTCCTCCTGCTCCTTCTCCGGTCTGTCCATTGCCTCCCTCTTCTTCCTCCGTCTGTCCATCTCCTCCTCTTCCTCCGTCTGTCCATCTCCTCCTCTTCTTCAGTCTGTCCATCTCCTCCCTCTTCCTCCTGCTCCTTCTTCCTCCGTCTGTCCATTGCCTCCTCTTCCTCCGTCTGTCCATCTCCTCCCTCTTCCAGTCAGTCTGTCCATCTGCCTCCTTCTTCCCTCCAGTCTGTCCATCTCCTCCTCTTCCTCCGTCTGTCCATCTCCTCTTTCCTCCTCTGTCCATCTCCTCCCTTCTTCTTCAGTCTGTCCATCTCCTCCTCTTCTTCTCCTGCTCCTTCTCGGTCTGTCCATCTCCTCCTCTTCCTCCGTCTGTTCTTCTCCGTCTGTCCATTCTCCTCTCTTCTCCGTCTGTCCATCTCCTCCTCTTCTCCGTCTGTCCCAGTCTGTCTCCTCCTCTTCTTCAGTCTGTCCATCTCTTCCTCTTCCTCCTGCTCCTTCCGGTCTGTCCATTGCCTCCTCTCCTCCTTCCCTCCGTCTGTCCATCTCCTCCTCTTCGTCATCGTCTGTCCATCTCCTCCTCTTCTCAGTCTGTCCATCTCCTCCTCTTCCTCAGTCTGTCCATCTATCGCCTCCTTTTCTCAGCTTCCTCTTCCTCCATCTGTCCATCTCCTCCTCTTCTCCGTCCTCCATCTTCCTCCTTCTCCGTCTTTCCATCTCCTCCTCTTCCTCCGTCTGTCCATCTCTTGTCCATCTCCTCTCTTCGTCTGTCCATCGCCTCCTCTTTCTTCTTCTGTCCATCTCCTCCTCTTCCTCAGTCTGTCCATCTACTCCTCTTCTCCAGTCTGTCCATCTCCTCCTCTTCCTCCTGTCCATCGCCTCCTCTTCCGGTCTGTCCATTGCTTCCTCTTCCTCTGTCTGTCTTTCTCCGTATGTCCATCTCCATCTTCTCAGTCTGTCCATCTCCTCCTCTTCCTCCGGTCTGTCCATCTCCTCCTCTTCCTCCGTCTTCTTCCGTCTGTCCATCTCCTCCTCTTCCTCAGTCTGTCCATCTCTCCTCTCCTCTTCCTCTCGGTCTGTCCATTGCCTCCTCTTCCTCCTCTTCCTCCTGCTCCTTCTCGGTCTGTCCATCGCCTCCTCTTCCTCCGTCTGTCCATCTCCTCCTCTTCCTCCGTCTGTCCATCTCTTCCTCTTCTTCCGTCTGTCCATCTCCTCCTCTTCTCCGTCTCCTTCCTCCTCTCGTCTGTCTGTCCATCTTGTCCTCCTCTTCCTCCGTCTGTCCATCTCTCCTCTTCCTCCGTCTGTCCATCTCCTCTTCCTCTTCTTTTCATTCTGTCCATCTCCTCCTCCTCTTCCATCGCCTCCTGCTCCTTCGGTCTGTCCATTGCCTCCTCTTCCTCCTTCTTCTGTCCATCTCCTTCTCTTCCTCAGTCTGTCCATTGCCTCTTCTTCCTCTCAGTCTGTCCCATCCTCGCCTCCTCTTCTGTCCGTCTGTCCATCGCCTCCCTCTCCTTCTTTCTCCTGTCCATCTTTCCTCCTTCTTCCTCAGTCTGTCCATTTGCTCCCTTCTTCTTCAGCCTCCTCTTGTCCATCCCCTCCCTCTTCCTCCGTCTGTCCTTCTTCCTTATGTCCATCTCCTCCTCCTTCTCCGTCTGTCCATCTCCTCCTCTTCCTCCATCTGTCCATCTCTCCTCTTTCCTCCTTCTCGGTCTGTCAATCTCCTCCTCTGTCCTTCTCAGTCTGTCTATCTCCTCCTCTTCCTCCTGCTCCTTCTCGGTCTGTCCTCCTCTTCCTCCGTCTGTCCATCTCTCTTTGTCTGTTCTCCGTATGTCCATCTCCTCTCTTCCTCTTCCATCTCCTTCTCCATCTGTCCATCTCTCCTCCTCTTCCTCTTCCTCTTCTTCTCCGTCTGTCCATCTCCTCCTCTTCCTCCGTCTGTCCATCTCATCTCCTCCTTCTTCCTCTTCCTCTTGCTCCTTCTGTCTGTCCATCTCCTCCTCTCTTCCTCCCTTCCTTCGGTCTGTCAATCTCCCTTCCTCCGTCTTCCTCCTCCTCCTCTTCTCAGTCTGTCCATCCTCCTCTTTTTCAGCTCTGTCCATCTCTTCTTTCTCCGTCTGTCCATCGCCTCCTCTTCCTCTTGCTCCTTCTCGGTCTGTCCATCTTCTCCTCTTCCTCCGTCTGCCCATTTCCTCCTCTTCCTCCGTCTGTCCATCTCCTCCTCTTCCTCCGTCTGTCCATCTCCTCCTCTTCTTCAGTCTGTCCATCTCCTCCTCTTCCTCCTGCTCCTTCTCGGTCTGTCAATCTCCTCCTCTTCCTCCTGCTCCTTCTCGGTATGTCCATCGCCTCCTCTTCCTCCGTCTGTCCATCTCCTCCTCTTCCTCCGTCTGTCCATCTCTTCCTCTTCCTCCGTCTGTCCATCTCCTCCTCTTCTTCAGTCTGTTCATCTCCTCCTCTTCCTCCTGCTCCTTCTCGGTCTGTCAATCTCCTCCTCTTCCTCCTGCTCCTTCTCGGTATGTCCATTGCCTCCTCTTCCTCCGTCTGTCCATCTCCTCCTCTTCCTCCGTCTGTCCATCTCCTTCTCTTCTTCAGTCTGTTCATCTCCTCCTCTTCCTCCTGCTCCTTCTCGGTCTGTCAATCTCCTCCTCTTCCTCCTGCTCCTTCTCGGTATGTCCATTGCCTCCTCTTCCTCCGTCTGTCCATCTCTTCCTCTTCCTCCGTCTGTCCATCTCCTCCTCTTTTTCAGTCTGTCCATCTCCTCCTCTTCCTCCGTCTGTCCATCTCCTCCTCTTCCTCCGTCTGTCCATCTCCTCCTCTTTCTCCTGCTCCTTGTTGGTCTGTCCATCTCCTCGTCTCCCTCCTGCTCCTTCTCGGTCTGTCCATTGCCTCCTCTTCCTCCGTCTGTCCATCTCCTCCTCTTCCTCAGTCTGTCCATTGCCTCTTCTTCCTCAATCTGTCCATTGCCTCCACTTCGTCCGTCTGTCCATCGCCTCCTCTTTCTTCTTCTGTCCATCTCCTCCTCTTCCTCAGTCTGTCCATTGCCTCCTCTTCCTCCGTCTGTCCATCTCCTCCTCTTCCTCCGTCTGTCCATCTCCTCCTCTTCCTCCGTCTGTCCATCTCCTCCTCTTCCTCCGTCTGTCCATCTCCTCCTCTTCCTCCTGCTCCTTCTCGGTCTGTCCATTGCCTCCTCTTCCTCCGTCTGTCCATCTCCTCCTCTTCCTCAGTCTGTCCATTGCCTCTTCTTCCTCAATCTGTCCATCGCCTCCACTTCGTCCGTCTGTCCATCGCCTCCTCTTTCTTCTTCTGTCCATCTCCTCCTCTTCCTCAGTCTGTCCATCTACTCCTCTTCCTCAGTCTGTCCATCTCCTCCTCTTCCTCCGTCTGTCCATCGCCTCCTCTTCCTCCGTCTGTCCATTGCTTCCTCTTCCTCCGTCTGTCTTCCTCCGTATGTCCATCTCCTCCTCTTCGTCCGTCTGTCCATCTCCTCTTCTTCCTCCATCAGTCCATCTCCTCCTCTTCCTCTGTCTGTCCATCTCCTCCTCTTCCTAAATCTGTCCATCTCCTCCTCTTCCTCCTGCTCCTTCTCGGTCTGTCCATCGCCTCCTCTTCCTCCGTCTGTCCATCTCCTCCTCTTCCTCCGTCTGTCCATCTCCTCCTCTTCTTCAGTCTGTCCATCTCCTCCTCTTCCTCCTGCTCCTTCTCGGTCTGTCAATCTCCTCCTCTTCCTCCTGCTCCTTCTCGGTCTGTCCATTGCCTCCTCTTCCTCCGTCTGTCCATCTCCTCCTCTTCCTAAGTCTGTCCATCTCCTCCTCTTCCTCCTGCTCCTTCTCGGTCTGTCCATCGCCTCCTCTTCCTCCGTCTGTCCATCTCTTTCTCGTTCTCCGTCTGTCCATCTCCTCCTCTTCCTCCGTCTGTCCATCGCCTCCACTTCGTCCGTCTGTTCATCGCCTCCTCTTCCTCAGTGTGTCCATCTACTCCTCTTCCTCAGTGTGTCCATCTACTCCTCTTCCTCAGTGTGTCCATCTACTCCTCTTCCTCAGTGTGTCCATCTACTCCTCTTCCTCAGTCTGTCCATCTCCTCCTCTTCGTCCATCTGTCCATCTCCTCCTCTTCCTCCATCTGTCCATCACCTCCTCTTCCTCCGTCTGTCCATCTCCTCCTCTTCCTCCGTCTGTCCATCTCCTCCTCTTTTTCAGTCTGTCCATCTCCTCCTCTTCCTCCTGCTCCTTCTCGGTCTGTCCATTGCCTCCTCTTCCTCCGTCTGTCCATCTCCTCCTCTTCCTCAGTCTGTCCATTGCCTCTTCTTCCTCAATCTGTCCATTGCCTCCACTTCGTCCGTCTGTCCATCGCCTCCTCTTTCTTCTTCTGTCCATCTCCTCCTCTTCCTCAGTCTGTCCATCTCCTCCTCTTCCTCCGTCTGTCCATCGCCTCCTCTTCCTCCGTCTGTCCATTGCTTCCTCTTCTTCCGTCTGTCTTCCTCCGTATGTCCATCTCATCCTCTTCGTCCATCTGTCCATCTCCTCCTCTTCCTCCATCTGTCCATCTCCTCCTCTTCCTCCGTCTTTCCATCGCATTCTCTTCCTCAGTCTTTCCATCTCCTCCTCTTCCTCAGTCTTTCCATCGCCTCCTCTTCCTCCGTCTGTCCATCTCCTCCTCTTCCTAAGTCTGTCCATCTCCTCCTCTTCCTCCTGCTCTTTCTCGGTCTGTCCATCGCCTCCTCTTCCTCCGTCTGTCCATCTCCTCCTCTTCTTCAGTCTGTCCATCTCCTCCTCTTTCTTCTTCTGTCCATCTCCTCCTCTTCCTCCGTCTGTCCATCTCTTTCTCGTTCTCCGTCTGTCCATCTCCTCCTCTTACTCCTGCTCCTTCTCGGTCTGTCCATCGCCTCCTCTTCCTCCGTCTGTCCATCTCCTCCTCTTCCTCCGTCTGTCCATCTCCTCCTCTTCTTCAGTCTGTCCATCTCCTCCTCTTCCTCCTGCTCCTTCTCGGTCTGTCCATTGCCTCCTCTTCCTCAGTCTGTCCATCGCCTCCTCTTCCTCCTGCTCCTTCTCGGTCTGTCCATTGCCTCCTCTTCCTCAGTCTGTCCATCTCCTCCTCTTCCTCCGTCTGTCCATCGCCTCCACTTCGTCCGTCTGTTCATCGCCTCCTCTTCCTCAGTGTGTCCATCTACTCCTCTTCCTCAGTCTGTCCATCTCCTCCTCTTCGTCCATCTGTCCATCTCCTCCTCTTCCTCCATCTGTCCATCTCCTCCTCTTCCTCCGTCTGTCCATCTCCTCCTCTTTTTCAGTCTGTCTCTTCCTCTTGCCTCTTCCTCCTGCTCCTTCTCGGTCTGTCCATTGCCTCCTCTTCCTCCGTCTGTCCATCTCCTCCTCTTCCTCAGTCTGTCCATTGCCTCTTCTTCCTCAATCTGTCCATTGCCTCCACTTCGTCCGTCTGTCCATCGCCTCCTCTTTCTTCTTCTGTCCATCTCCTCCTCTTCCTCAGTCTGTCCATCTCCTCCTCTTCCTCCGTCTGTCCATCGCCTCCTCTTCCTCCGTCTGTCCATTGCTTCCTCTTCTTCCGTCTGTCTTCCTCCGTATGTCCATCTCATCCTCTTCGTCCATCTGTCCATCTCCTCCTCTTCCTCCATCTGTCCATCTCCTCCTCTTCCTCCGTCTTTCCATCGCCTCCTCTTCCTCCGTCTGTCCATCTCCTCCTCTTCCTAAGTCTGTCCATCTCCTCCTCTTCCTCAGTCTTTCCATCGCCTCCTCTTCCTCCGTCTGTCCATCTCCTCCTCTTCCTAAGTCTGTCCATCTCCTCCTCTTCCTCCTGCTCTTTCTCGGTCTGTCCATCGCCTCCTCTTCCTCCGTCTGTCCATCTCCTCCTCTTCTTCAGTCTGTCCATCTCCTCCTCTTCCTCCTGCTCCTTCTCGGTCTGTCCATTGCCTCCTCTTCCTCCGTCTGTCCATCTCCTCCTCTTCCTCCGTCTGTCCATCTCCTCCTCTTCCTCCGTCTGTCCATCTTCTCCTCTTCTTCAGTCTGTCCATCTCCTCCTCTTCCTCCTGCTCCTTCTCGGTCTGTCCATTGCCTCCTCTTCCTCCGTCTGTCCATCTCCTCCTCTTCCTCCGTCTGTCCATCTCCTCCTCTTCCTCCGTCTGTCCATCTTCTCCTCTTCTTCAGTCTGTCCATCTCCTCCTCTTCCTCCTGCTCCTTCTCGGTCTGTCCATTGCCTCCTCTTCCTCCGTCTGTCCATCGCCTCCACTTCGTCCGTCTGTTCATCGCCTCCTCTTTCTTCTTCTGTCCATCTCCTCCTCTTCCTCAGTGTGTCCATCTCCTCCTCTTCCTCCATCTGTCCATCTCCTCCTCTTCCTCCGTCTGTCCATCGCCTCCTCTTCCTCAGTCTTTCCATCTCCTCCTCTTCCTCAGTCTTTCCATCGCCTCACCGAGTCACGACAGATCTATACACCTTCCGACGAACCCATATTACAGATATAGTCATTTTTTTAAAGGGCCCATATTACAGATATAGACATTTTTTAAAGGGCCCATATGACAGATATAGACATTTTTTAAAGGGCCCATATGACAGATATAGACATTTTTTAAAGGGCCCATATTACAGATATAGACATTTTTTAAAGGGCCCATATGACAGATATAGACATTTTTTAAAGGGCCCATATGACAGATATAGACATTTTTTAAAGGGCCCATATTACGGATATAGACATTTTTTAAAGGGCCCATATTACAGATATAGACATTTTTTAAAGGGCCCATATTACGGATATAGACATTTTTTTAAAGGGCCCATATTTCAGATATAGACATTTTTTAAAGGGCCCATATTTCAGATATAGACATTTTATTTTAAAGGGGTTTAAATTCAACCCAAGGACAACAAGAGCGACAAAACAGCTTCATCAGCTGAAAGAACTAAACAACACAAAAACAGTGCTGGCCTTTAATCAGCAGATATTGATCTTACTAAATAACCATGGTCAAGCAAAGAAACGAGACGCAGACGGCCAATGTACAGTTAACAGACTTTTGCAAAAGGATAGCTCCGCGCAAACAACCTTTCTCCAGCGTTGCTCCAGGGAACTGGCAACTAAACTAAAAAAGCATAGTCTCTTTATTGAAGACTGTTGAAGACACACACACACACACACACAAAGATTTACAGTTGTTGAGTCTAAAGCATCTGGTGTTTGGTTTATGCCTACACAGAGAAAGGAGGGCAGGGTGCAGGTCGCTGGGGCGACGTGCTCTCTGCCTGACCTCGAAAACTAAGACTACATTTCTAAATATGATAACAGAGTGGAGACATTTTACTGCCTGGAGGCCCTAACAGCTTTAAGGAAAACATTGTTGGTTAAATGTGCATATAAGATCATAAAACATAAAGCATACATGAATATACGTTAAGCAAGATATGGATATATGATAAGCATGAAAGTTATGATTATGATATGAATATGAATGTATGAGGTTAAGCATGCAAGGTATAATATTCTAAGACACTACTACAGAGAAATGTGAAATAAAAGACTTATAAAAACGAATTTCTCTGTCATTTCCCTCCTGTTGTACATTTAACAAACATCAGCAATTATCACTCCGGGTTGCGGCTTTCAATAATCACACACAGAATGTATGTACACACAGGATAGGATACTTGTTTACTCTCATCAGGAGAAGGCAAAAACCTTTCCGTCTGTTAGAAAGGAAAAATTCCTTCTCGACCCTCCCTTAGGGAGCGATCACCCTTTTGGCCAAGATGAGTTCAAAGGTTTATGTGTGCTTTAATACATCATTGTGTGGGCTTGGGACACATTTGTTATTATTGATCATATTTAGTAGAGAGCTGATGGAACTGGACATGTGCATAGTTGGTCAAAGCTTGAGACATAGTACGTTGTATCAGAGTATGAACACAGGGCATCACACATCCCAGCACTATGAAAATTATTACCAGTACTGCTACAAGGGGAGTAACAATTCTAAGCAATAATCCATACCAAGGTCCTGAAGTTAACCAGGAGAGGAAATCTCCGCTAACTACATTGTCTGCCTCAGCAGCATCTCTAAG
>JAEKDQ010000491.1:0-12500 GCA_026937815.1 Etheostoma perlongum
GCTCTATCTGTAAATTATAGAGTGGTCTAGACCTGCTCTATCTGTAAATTATAGAGAGGTCTAGACCTGCTCTATCTGTAAATTATAGAGAGGTCTAGACCTGCTCTATCTGTAAATTATAGAGAGGTCTAGACCTGCTCTATCTGTAAATTATAGAGGGGTCTAGACCTGCTCTATCTGTAAATTATAGAGCGGTCTAGACCTGCTCTACCTGTAAATTATCTGCAAAAATCAGATGTAACTTCATATAAATAAGGTATATTGGTCACAAATTTGACAAAACAAGTGTAAAACTGGTGGTAGTGGGTGTGTGTCGGTGGTGTGTCTAGTATGCTGACGGGAGAGGAGAGAAAGCAAAGGAAATGTTGAAAAAAGCGTTAAAACAAAGGGTTCAATTCCGGGAGGACAACACAAGGGTTAATCTAACTCCCACAGAGACTCAGAGAGCCGCTGATCCAAAAGAGGAAACTGATGAAATCTCAAATGAGCCCCGAGATCCAAAGTCAACAAACATCCATCACACGTCTGGCTCCAGTAACAGACGAGGCGTTCAGGGACTTCCAGGAGCTCCCGGATTTAGGGAAGACATGAGACCTAATGGGACTTGTAGTTTTGACACTTGGTCAAGGTGCTCTTGAGCAAGGCACCGAACTCCCAACTGCTCGGGGCGCGTTTTGCAAGGGCAGCCCACCCCCCCCCCCCATACTGACATATCTCCATTAGTGCATGTATAAGAAGTCTTACCTGTGTTAACGAGCCCCAGAAGCCCCCCATGCCCCCCCAGTCCAGTATGTAAAGTGCTTCAGGTGTTGCAGTTTCCATAAGTCACTCACTCCTCTGCTTCTTTCATTCCTTCCTGTTTTTCATCCCTCCTTTCTCAAAGCCTTCAGCTGCAGATTAGACAGCGAGCGCCTCTCTCGCCGCGGGGGGACGCTAAAGACACGTTAAAAGACATGTCTTTACATGTGAAAGACTGAATGTTATAAAGAAAACAACTGTAGAGTGGGGGGGGGGGGGGAGGAGTCTAGAGTTAGAAAAAGACAAAAATGTCAGAACAAAGTGTCAAAAATGCACCAAAAAAAGCACAAAATAACTCTTTTATGGGAATAAAAGAACTAAGAAGACGACCGAAAGGTTGAAAAGGAAATTGGGGAAAAATTAAGAAAAAGCGTAAAAACTTTGAAAAATAAACTAAAAAAGACGACAAACTGTTCAAAAAGCAAATTGTAAAAAGGCCAAAAAAAAGTCGAAGGTCAGCTTCCAAAACGTCATGAGAAAGCTCCAAAAACAACGTAAAGATTAGCAAAACAGGTCCAAATAATATCTCACTTTGATGTTTCTCCAGAATCTCCAAAATCTCGAAAAAAAATGTAAAAAACGTTGCAAAATTTTTTTTTGAAAAATACAGTAAAAAAGGCAACAAACTGGTCAAAAAGAAACTTGACAAAAGGTGAAAAAAAGTAATAAGAAAGCGCCACAAATGGCGTAAAGTTACGCGAAACATGTCCAAATAATATCTGAATATCTGATGTTTTTCCACAATCTCAAAAATACCAAAAAACTCGGAAAAAAAGTCAAAAACATTGACAAAAAGAACTAAAAAATAAATAAAATAATATCTGGCTTTGATGTTTTTCCAGAATCTTTCTGTCCAACCTCTGAGAGAAAGCCTCTTCTTCTAAAGATAAATATATTATATATAGACACATATATATATATATATATATATATATATATATATAATATTTAAATATAATAATATTTGAATACATAATATCATGTCTCCGTCCTGCAGGAGGAACCAGTGGAAGGTTTCTCCTTTGTTAGGAAACAGATGAAAGAGGAGCCTCATGTTCATATTTCAACATCAAACACAGAAACTCTCTCTCATGTCCCAACGACTGGTGATGATGATGATGATGATGATGATGGTGATGATGATGATGATGATGATGATGATGATGATGATGATGATGATGATGATGATGATGATGATGATGGTGATGATGATGATGATGGTGATGATGATGATGATGATGATGGTGATGGTGATGATGATGATGATGATGATGTGATGGTGATGGTGATGATGATGATGATGATGATGATGATGATGATGATGATGGTGATGATGATGGTGATGATGATGATGATGATGATGGTGATGATGATGATGATGATGATGGTGATGGTGATGATGATGATGATGATGATGATGATGATGGTGATGATGATGATGATGATGATGATGATGATGATGGTGATGATGATGGTGGTGATGATGATGATCTACTGATGATGATGATGATGGTGTATGATGATGATGATGATGATGATGATGGTGATGATGATGGTGATGATGATGATGATGATGATCTGATGATGATGATGATGATGATGATGATGATGATGATGATGGTGATGATGATGATGATGGTGGTGATGATGATGATGATGATGATGATGATGGTGATGATGATGATGATGATGATGGTGATGATGATGATGATGATGATGATGATGGTGATGATGATGATGATGATGATGATGATGATGATGATGATGATGATGATGATGATGTTGATCTACATGATCTGATGATGGTGATGATGATGATGATGATGTTGATGATGATGATGATGATGATCTATGATGATCTACATGATGATGGTATGTTGATGATGATATGATATGATGATGATAATGATGGTGATCTGATACTATGATCTACTGTTGATGATACATGATGATGATGGTGATGTTGATGGTGATGATACTATGATCTACTGATGGTCTCTGATGATACTATGATCTACTGTTGTCTGATGATATGATGTAGATGATGATGATGATGGTGATATGATACTGATGATCTATTTTGATGATGATGGTGATATGATGGTGGTGATGATGATGATCTGGTACATATGATCTGGTGTTGTCTCTCTACATACTATCTCTGGTGATGATGATGATGATACTGATGATGATGAAAGTCTCTCTATGATGATATCTGATGATAATGATACATATTTTGATCTCTGATGTCTGTCTCTACATATATGATCTATGATGATCTCTCTACATACTGATGATGGTCTCTATGATGATGATGACTGATGTCTCTCTATGATATGACTCTGATTTTGTCTCTCTACATGACTGACTCGATACTGTTGATGATGGTCTACATATGATGATCTCTACTGTTGTCTCTCTACATGATACTCTCTACTGATGATGATCTGATGATACTCTCTACTGTGGTCTCTCTACATGATGATCTGATACTGTTGTCTCTCTATGATACTGATCTCTATGTTGGCTCTCTACATACTACTCTCTACTGATTGATCTCTACATATACTCTCTACTGTTGATCTCTACATACTACTCTGATATGATGTCTGATGATGATAAAAATGATGATGATGATGATCTCTGATATGATGGTGATGATGATGATGATGATGATCTGATGATGATGGTGATGATGATGGTGACTGATGATGATGATAAACTATCTCTATTGTAGTCTCTTTGAGGGAACATACTTAGAATATGACTGATTGTCTCTCTACTTACTATCTCTAATGTCTCTTACATTTCTCTACTGTTGTCTCTCATTACTACTCTCTACTGTTTTGTCTCTACATACTACTCTCTACTGTTGTCTCTCTACATACTACTCTCTACTGTTGTCTCTCTACATACTACTCTCTACTGTTGTCTCTCTACATACTACTCTCTACTGTTGTCTCTCTACATACTACTCTCTACTGTTGTCTCTCTACATACTACTCTCTACTGTTGTCTCTCTACATACTACTCTCTACTGTTGTCTCTACATACTACTCTCTACTGTTGTCTCTCTACATACTACTCTCTACTGTTGTCTCTATACATACTACTCTTTACTGTTGTCTCTCTACATACTACTCTCTACTGTTGTCTCTCTATTGTTGTCTCTCTACTGATGTCTCTCTACATACTACTCTCTACTGTTGTCTCTCATACTGTACTCTCTACTGTTGTCTCTCTACATACTCTCTACTGTTGACTCTCTACTGTTGTCTCTCTACATACTACTCTCTACTGTTGTCTCTCTACTGTTGTCTCTACATACTACTCTCTACTGTTGTCTCTATACATACTACTCTCTACTGTTGTCTCTACATACTACTCTCTACTGTTGTCTCTCTACATACTACTCTCTACTGTTGTCTCTACATACTACTCTCTACTGTTGTCTCTCTACATACTACTCTCTACTGTTGTCTCTCTACATACTACTCTACTACTGTTGTCTCTCTACATACTACTCTCTACTGTTGTCTCTCTACATACTACTCTCTACTGTTGTCTCTCTACATACTACTCTCTACTGTTGTCTCTCTACATACTACTCTCTACTGTTGTCTCTCTACATACTACTCTCTACTGTTGTCTCTACATACTACTCTACTGTTGTCTCTACATACTACTCTCTACTGTTGTCTCTCTACATACTGTCTCTCTACTATGTCTCTCTACATACTACTCTCTACTGTTGTCTCTACATACTACTCTACTGTTGTCTCTCTACATACTACTCTCTACTGTTGTCTCTCTACATACTACTCTCTACTGTTGTCTCTCTACATACTACTCTCTACTGTTGTCTCTCTACATACTACTCTCTACTGTTGTCTCTCTACATACTACTCTCTACTGTTGTCTCTCTACATACTACATTCTCTACTGTTGTCTCTCTACATACTACTCTCTACTGTTGTCTCTACATACTACTACATACTACTGTTGTCTCTCTACTGTTGTCTCTCTACATACTACTACTCTACTGTTGTCTCTCTACATCTCTCTACATACTACTCTCTACTGTTGTCTCTATACATACTACTCTCTACTGTTGTCTCTCTACATACTACTCTCTACTGTTGTCTCTCTACTGTTGTCTCTCTACATACTACTCTCTACTGTTGTCTCTCTACATACTACTACTCTCTACTGTTGTCTCTACATACTACTCTCTACTGTTGTCTCTCTACATACTCTCTACTGTTGTCTCTCTACATACTACTCTCTACTGTTGTCTCTCTACATACTACTCTCTACTGTTGTCTCTCTACATACTACTCTCTACTGTTGTCTCTCTACATACTACTCTCTACTGTTGTCTCTCTACATACTACTCTCTACTGTTGTCTCTCTACATACTACTCTCTACTGTTGTCTCTCTACATACTACTCTCTACATACTACTCTCTACTGTTGTCTCTCTACATACTACTCTCTACTGTTGTCTCTACATACTACTCTCTACTGTTGTCTCTCTACATACTACTCTCTACTGTTGTCTCTACATACTACTCTCTACTGTTGTCTCTCTACATACTACTCTCTACTGTTGTCTCTCTACATACTACTCTCTACTGTTGTCTCTCTACATACTACTCTCTACTGTTGTCTCTCTACATACTACTCTCTACTGTTGTCTCTCTACTGTTCTCTACATGTTGTCTCTCTACATACTCTCTCTACTGTTGTCTCTACATACTACTCTCTACTGTTGTCTCTCTACATACTACTCTCTACTGTTGTCTCTACATACTACTCTCTACATACTACTCTCTACTGTTGTCTCTCTACATACTACTCTCTACTGTTGTCTCTCTACATACTACTCTCTACTGTTGTCTCTCTACATACTACTCTCTACTGTTGTCTCTCTACATACTACTCTCTACTGTTGTCTCTCTACATACTACTCTCTACTGTTGTCTCTCTACATACTACTCTCTACTGTTGTCTCTCTACATACTACTCTCTACTGTTGTCTCTCTACATACTACTCTCTACTGTTGTCTCTACATACTACTCTCTACTGTGTCTCTCTACATACTACTCTCTACTGTTGTCTCTACATACTCTCATACTGTTGTCTCTACATACTACTCTCTACATACTCTCTCTACATACTACTCTACTGCTGTCTCTACTACATACTCTCTACATACTACTCTCTACTGTAGTCTCTCTACATACTACTCTACATACTACTCTCTACTGTAGTCTCTCTACATACTACTCTCTACTGTTGTCTCTCTACATACTACTCTCTACATGTTGTCTCTACATACTACATACATACTACTCTCTACTGTTGTCTCTCTACATACTACTCTACTGTTGTCTCTCTACATACTACTCTCTACTGTTGTCTCTCTACATACTACTCTCTACTGTTGTCTCTACATACTACTCTCTACTGTTACTCTCTACATCTACATACTACTCTCTACTGTTGTCTCTCTACATACTACTCTCTACTGTTGTCTCTCTACATACTACTCTCTACTGTTGTCTCTCTACATACTACTCTCTACATACTACTCTCTACTGTTGTCTCTCTACATACTACTCTCTACATACTACTCTCTACTGTAGTCTCTCTACATACTACTCTCTACATACTACTCTCTACTGTTGTCTCTCTACATACTACTCTCTACTGTTGTCTCTCTACATACTACTCTCTACTACATACTACTCTACTGTTGTCTCTCTACATACTACTCTCTACATACTACTCTCTACTGTTGTCTCTCTACATACTACTCTCTACTGTTGTCTCTCTACATACTACTCTCTACATACTACTCTCTACTGTTGTCTCTCTACATACTACTCTCTACTGTTGTCTCTCTACTGTTGTCTCTCTACATACTACTCTCTACATGTCTCTCTACATACTACTCTCTACTGTTGTCTCTCTACATGTTGTCTACATACTCTACTGTAGTCTCTCTACATACTACTCTCTACTGTTGTCTCTCTACATACTACTCTCTACTGTTGTCTCTCTACATACTACTCTCTACTGTAGTCTCTCTACATACTACTCTCTACTGTTGTCTCTCTACATACTACTCTCTACATACTACTCTCTACTGTTGTCTCTCTACATACTACTCTCTACATACTACTCTCTACATTGTCTCTCTACATACTACTCTCTACTGTTGTCTCTCTACATACTACTCTCTACTGTTTCTCTCTACATACTACTCTCTACTGTTGTCTCTCTACATACATACTACTCTCTACTGTTGTCTCTCTACATACTACTCTCTACAGAATTCTCTCTACATACTACTGTTGTCTCTCTACTGTTGTCTCTCTACATACTACTCTCTACTGTAGTCTTTCTACATACTACTCTCTCATACTACTGTTGTCTCTCTACATACTCTACTCTCTACATACTACTCTCTACTGTTGTCTCTCTACATACTACTCTCTACTGTAGTCTCTCTACATACTACTCTCTACTGTAGTCTCTCTACATACTACTCTCTACTGTTGTCTCTCTACATACTACTCTCTACTGTTGTCTCTCTACATACTACTCTCTACTGTAGTCTCTCTACATACTACTCTCTACATACTACTCTCTACTGTTGTCTCTCTACATACTACTCTCTACTGTTGTCTCTCTACATACTACTCTCTACATACTACTCTCTACTGTTGTCTCTCTACATACTACTCTCTACTGTAGTCTCTCTACATACTACTCTCTACATACTACTCTCTACATACTACTCTCTACTGTAGTCTCCCTACATACTACTCTCTACATACTACTCTCTACTGTAGTCTTTCTACATACTACTCTCTACATACTACTCTCTACATACTACTCTCTACATACTACTCTCTACTGTAGTCTCTCTACATACTGCTCTCTACTGTACTCTCTCTACATACTACTCTCTACATGTACTCTCTACATACTACTCTCTACATACTACATACTCTCTACTGTTGTTGTCTCTACATACTACTCTCTACTGATGTCTCTCTACATACTACTCTCTACTGTTGTCTCTCTACATACTACTCTCTACATACTACTCTCTACTGTTGTCTCTCTACATACTACTCTCTACTGTTGTCTCTCTACATACTACTCTCTACTGTTGTCTCTCTACATACTACTCTCTACATACTACTCTCTACTGTTGTCTCTCTACATACTACTCTCTACATACTACTCTCTACTGTAGTCTTTCTACATAGTACTCTCTACATAGTACTCTCTACATACTACTCTCTACATACTACTCTCTACATACTACTCTCTACTGTAGTCTCTCTACATACTACTCTCTACATACTACTCTCTACTGATGTCTCTCTACATACTACTCTCTACTGATGTCTCACTACATACTACTCTCTACATACTACTCTCTACATACTACTCTCTACTGTTGTCTCTCTACATACTACTCTCTACTGTTGTCTCACTACATACTACTCTCTACATACTACTCTCTACTGTTGTCTCTCTACATACTACTCTCTACTGTTGTCTCTCTACATACTACTCTACTGTTGTCTCACTACATACTACTCTCTACATACTACTCTCTACTGTTGTCTCTCTACATACTACTCTCTACTGTTGTCTCTCTACATACTACTCTACATACTCACCTCTACTGTTGTCTCTCTACATACTACTCTCTACTGTTGTCTCTCTACATACTACTCTCTACTGTTGTCTCTCTACATAATACTCTCTACATACTACTCTCTACTGTTGTCTCTCTACATACTACTCTCTACTTTTGTCTCTCTACATACTACTCTCTACTGTTGTCTCACTACATACTACTCTCTACATACTACTCTCTACTGTTGTCTCTCTACATACTACTCTCTACTGTTGTCTCTCTACATACTACTCTACATACTACTCTCTACTGTTGTCTCTCTACATACTACTCTCTACTGTTGTCTCTCTACATACTACTCTCTACATACTACTCTCTACTGTTGTCTCTCTACATACTACTCTCTACTGTAATTAGACCCAGAGACTGATGAGCAGAGAGAGCTCAGTCTTCTCCTCCTAATTGATAACATCTGTGTCTTTATTCAGAGCTCTGACCACGGCCCTGCTGAGGGCAAAGCCAGTGTGTAGGTGTCTGTGTGTGTCTGTCTGTCTATGTGTGCATGTCTCTGTGAGTGTCTGTGTGTGTGCGTCAGGTGTGCGTGCGTGTGTGATTGACAGATGGTTGTCATCACATGAGAGCCGGTTTGCACATTCATGTAATGGAGAAACATGTTAAACATATGTAGTGGACAGAAGGACTCGCTGACTGGAACTAAAGCATCACAACGTTCACAACAACGCACACAACCATCACTCTCTGACAATTACACGCGCGCTCTGAAGATTGTGTGTCTGCCGGTGTTGTGCGACTCATGCCTCACATGTTGTGTAAACTTCCTGTTGTCCTCGGGTCAAATTTTACCCCTTTAAAAATGTCTATATCTGAAATATGGGTTCCTTTTTAACCCATGTGTTGTCCTCAGAGTCAAAAATGGACAAATTTGACATTTTCGTCCCTTTTTCAGACTTTTCTTTAGTTTCCACTAACACCACCTTACTAGTTTTATACTTTTTGGAATTCATGGTCAATAACCCTCATTTATATAGAATTATACCTAATATTAGAGTTAAACCTCATTATATAGAATTATACCTGATATTAGAGTTAAAAAAACAGAAATCATGAATTATTTTGACTAATAGTTAAGATCAGAGGAATGAAAGAGATCAGTTGTATTTGCAAAGAGCGTTGTGTGTGTGTGTGTGCGTGTGTGTGTCTGTGTGTGTCTGTGTGCGTGTGTGTGTGTGTGTGTGTGTGTGCGTGTGCGTGTGTGTGTGTGTGTGTGGTATCGAACGATGCGTAGGATAATCATTTATGGCTTTTGATACAGACGTTGAACATACACACACACACACACACACACAGATAAAAATGTTGTGTTGCTCTGGCAACCGAAGGACAAGCACACAATGTTTGTGCGAGGCGGTTTCTCCAACCATTTGCCAATTTGGTTAATTATGTCTTTGTGCCGGTGAAAAGGCCTCTTAGCCCCCCCGCCTGTCCCAAACTGGCCTGGGTGCAGCCAGCTGACACGCACACACACACGCACACACACACGCACACACACACACACACACACACACACACACACACACAGTGTTGGGAGTGAGCACATGGAGGTATGAACGCAGAACAGTAGCTCTAATGAGCCACTGGCTGTCAGGAACGGTTAGGCTGCTACGCATGGGGAGGCGGGGCTAACACACACACACACACACACACACACACACACACACGCACACGCACATATACACACACGCACACACGCACACATATACACACACGCACACACACATATATACACACACGCACACACATATACACACACGCACATACACACATATATATACACACACGCATACACATCCACGCACATTTACACACACACACACACGCACACACGCACGTACACACACACACACATATACACACGCACACACGCACGTACACACACACACACATATACACACGCACGCACACACGCACGTACACACACACACATATATACACACACATACACATATATACACACACGCACGCACACACACGCATGTACACACACACGCACATATACATACGCACACACACACACATATATACACATACACACACATATATACACACACATACACACACATATATACACATGCACGCATGCACACACACGCATGTACACACACACGCACATATACACACGCACATACATACACACACACACGCACATATATACACACGCACACACACACGCACACACACATATATACACATACACACACATATATACGCACACACACATACACATACACACACACGTACACATACACGCACATTTACACACACATACGCACGTACACACACACATACACACACACACAAATATATACACACGCACACACACGTACACATCCACGCACATTTACACACACATATGCACGTACACACACACACGCACGTACACACCAGGGTTTTTACAGTAAACTAAAATTACATGATTTTGATTGGCTGTGTGTGTGTGTGTGTGTGTGTGTGTGTGTGTCTGTCTCTGTGTGTGTGTGTCTGTGTGTGTGTGTGTGTGTGTGTGTGTGTGTGTGTGTGTGTGTGTGTGTGTGTGTGTGTGATCAATAAGACATTGATCCCAGTGACAGACATCAAGGACAAACCGAGCGTAGATCAATGCTCTGAACACATCGGATGTTTTAATGATCTCATGCGAACTTTGGGTCAATTTGGCGAAAGTCTACACACAAACGCACAAATTGTGTTCATAAATCTGAAAGACAACATATTTTGGAAGATAAAAAGCCCCAAATCTATAAGTTAAAAGGTGTTTTTCCCTTTAAAGCTGCATACATGCAAACACATTTCATATTTCAACCACAGCTGCATAAGACATCACTTCATCATCAAATATAGATTTCACACACACACACACACACACACACACACACACACACACACAGACACACACACACACACACACACAGACACACACACACACACACTTACACAGACACACTCACACAGACACACACACACTCACACACAGACACACACATACACACAGACCCACACACAGACACACACACACACACACACAGACACAGACACACACACACACAGACACACACCCACACACACACACACACACACACTTACACAGACACAAACACACACAGACACACACACATACACACAGACCCACACACAGACACACACACACACACACACACCCCCCCCACTCCCACACACAGACACACACACACAGTCTTGTCTCACTATCTTTATGGGGACCAGTCATTGACATAATGCATTCCCTAGCCCCTTACCCTAACCTTAACCATCAAACCTAAATGCCTAACCCTGATCCTAAAACCAGGTCTTAACCCTTACCCTAACCCTAACCATAACCTAATTCTAACCCTGATCCTAAAACCAGGTCTTAACCCTCAAACAGCCCTTTAACGTTATGGGGACCAGCATTTTGTCCCCACAAAGCTGTCAGGACCCCATAAGTATACTGTATTCCCAGTTTTTGTTCCCCACAAATGTAGTAAAACCTGGTCCACACACACACACACACACACACACACACACACACACACACACACACACACACACACACTGTGTTGTTGTTGATTTGTTGAAAGTTTTCGGGGCGTTACGCCGGGTTTGTGAGGTCGTGATTCTCCGTTTCCACGGAACTTTCTGGAAAGTTGTTTCCTTTTGGCAGCGACGAGCTCTGGGACCAGAAGAAGAAGAAGAAGAAGAAGAAGAAGAAGAAGAAGAAGAAGAAGAAGAAGAAGAAGAAGAAGAAGAAGAGAACTTTTCAGGTCTGACTGAAGAGTTCAGTCTTTCTCTCTCTCTCTCTCTCTCTCTCTCTCTCTCTCCACTCTCTTCCTGTGTCTCTCCCCCATCCCTCCATCCCCCGCCCCCTCCCCCCTCTCTCTCTCTTCCCCTCCCATCCCTCGCCCTTTCCCCCAGAGTCACAACAACAAGCAGCAAACAGCTTGTGCATCCCTCGTTCCAGG
The DNA here is from genome assembly GCA_026937815.1 of Etheostoma perlongum. Lineage (NCBI taxonomy): Eukaryota > Metazoa > Chordata > Actinopteri > Perciformes > Percidae > Etheostoma > Etheostoma perlongum. The sequence goes on from JAEKDQ010000491.1 coordinate 12,494, forward strand.
AGAAAAT
>JAEKDQ010000491.1:20000-45545 GCA_026937815.1 Etheostoma perlongum
ACTTTTTATGTATTTTTCAACATACTATACTATGATTGATATGAAAAAAAAAAAAAAAGGCGACAATAAGACGACAAAACGGCGACAAAAAGGCGACAAAAAGGCGACAAAAAGGCGACAAAAAGACGACAAAAAGGCGACAATAAGGCGACAAAAATGGCGACAAAAAAGCGACACTTTGTCGACAAAAAAAAGCGTCAACAAGTCGACATTTTGTTGCCATTTTGTCGTCTTATTGTCAGACGACGTTGTCTTTTTTGGCGACTTTTTTGTCGTCGTCAGCCTTTTGTCGACATTTTTTTGCCATTTTGTCGTCTTTTGTTGTCTTTTTTCGTGGTCTTTTTTTCTTTTTTTTTGTCGTCTTTTTTTCAGCCTTTTTTTGTCGCCATTTTTTGCCATTTTGTCGCCTTTTTGTCGCCTTTTTTTTTTTTTTTTTTTTTTTGTCACTTTTTTGTCGTCTTTTTGTCGCTTTTTTTTTGTCTTATCGTCACTTTTTTGTCGCCTTTTTGTCGTCTTTTTTGTTGTCTTTTGTCGTCTTTTGTCGTCTTTTTGTTGTCTTTTCGTCGTCTTTTTGTCACTTTTTCGTTGTCTTTTTGTCACTTTTTCGTTGTCTTTTTGTCGTCTTTTCGGCGTCTTTTCGTCGTCTTTTTGTCTTCTTTTTGTCACTTTTTTGTCGTCTTTTTGTCGTCTTTTCGCCATCTTTTTTTTTTTGTCACTTTTTTGTCGCCATCTTTTTGCCGTCTTTTTTTGTCGCTTTTTTGTCGCTTTTTTTTTTGTTGCCATTTTGTCGTCTTTTTGTCGCCATTTTGTCATCTTTTTGTCGCCTTTTTGTCGTCTTTTTGTTGTCTTTTCGTCGTCTTTTTGTCACTTTTTTGTTGTCTTTTTGTCACTTTTTTGTCGTCTTTTTGTCGTCTTTTCGCCATCTTTTTGTCATCTTTTTGTCACCTTTGTCGTCTTTTTGCCGTCTTTTTGTCTGCTTTTTGTCACTTTTTGTCAACTTTTCGTCGTTCGACTATTTATATATTTTTTAATATACTATACTATGACTTTTTATGACTTTTTCTTTTTAACATACTATACTATGACTTTTTATGACTTTTTAACATACTATACTATGACCTTTTTTAAGACTTTTGTCGACACACAAGCCTCCCTTTACAGATTGCGAAACCACCAGAGATGGAAAATATGAAGGACTGTTATATTTCAGCCAGGTGATGGTCTTAAGACAACAAAGCATCCGTCTTCATCAGGAAAGTCTCAGTGTCCACAGGAAGACGCATCAGGAAAACTGGGACCCCCATTACAGACAAGGAAGCCTTACCCTAACGGAGGACTCCATCCCTACAACTTACATGAAAAGTTAAAGCTGCTGCTTTGTGCAATTCATGTAAAACTTTCACATGAATAAAGTGCTTTATTTGGTCATTTTGATTTCAATTCAGTGGTGAGACAATGTCATAAAAATCAAATACTATGACTTTTAATCAACTTTTAATTGAAAAAGACACACAATTAACAACATCACACATCCCCTTAACACACATACAATGGAAATTATTCCAACACTAAAACCTACCAGTGTATTACTGACTTTTTATGACTTTTTAACATACTATACTATGACTTTTTTTCAACATACTATACTATGACTTTTTATGACTTTTTTCAACATACTATACTATGACTTTTTATGACTTTTTCAACATACTATACTATGACTTTTTATGACTTTTTAACATACTATACTATGACTTTTTATGACTTTTTAACATACTATACTATGACTTTTTATGACTTTTTAACATACTATACTATGACTTTTTATGACTTTTTAACATACTATACTATGACTTTTTATGACTTTTTATGACTTTTTAACATACTATACTATGACTTTTTAACATACTATACTATGACTTTTTATGACTTTTTAACATACGATACTATGACTTTTCAACATATAACTATTTTTTCTTTTTCAACATACTATACTATGACCTTTTATGACTTTTTAACATACTATACTATGACTTTTTATTTTTAACATACTATACTATGACTTTTTATGACTTTTTCAACATACTATATTATGACTTTTTATAACTTTTTCAACTTACTATACTATGACTTTTTATGACTTTTTAACATACTATACTATGAATTTTTAACATACTATACTATGACTTTTTATGACTTTTTAACATACGATACTATGACTTTTTCAAAATACTATACTATGACTTTTTCAACATACTATACTATGACTTTTTATAACTTTTTCTACTTACTATACTATGACTTTTTATGACTTTTCAACATACTATACTATGACTTTTTTATGTCTTTTTTAACATACTATACTATGACTTTTTATGACTTTTTAACATACTATACTATGACTTTTATGACTTTTTAACATACTATACTATGACTTTTTGACTTTTTTTCAACTTTTTATGACTTTTAACATACTATACTATGACTTTTTATGACTTTTCAACATACTATACTATGACTTTTTATGACTTTTCAACATACTATACTATGACTTTTTAAGACTTTTTAACATACTATACTATGACTTTTTATGACTTTTTAACATACTATACTATGACTTTTATGACTTTTAACATACTATACTATGACTTTTTATGACTTTTCAACATACTATACTATGACTTTTTATGACTTTTTAACATACTATACTATGACTTTTTATGACTATTTTTTAACATACTATACTATGACTTTTTATGACTTTTAACATACTATACTATGACTTTTTATGACTTTTTAACATACTATACTATGACTTTTTAAGACTTTTTAACATACTATACTATGACTTTTTATGACTTTTTAACATACTATACTATGACTTTTTAAGACTTTTTAACATACTATGACTTTTTATGACTTTTTAACATACTATACTATGACTTTTTCAACATACTATACTATGACTTTTTATGACTTTTTAACATACTATACTATGACTTTTTATGACTTTTTAACATACTATACTATGACTTTTTATGACTTTTTAACATACTATACTATGACTTTTTTCAACATACTATACTATGACTTTTTATGACTTTTTAACATACTATACTATGACTTTTTATTTTTTTTTAACATACTATACTATGACTTTTATGACTTTTTCAACATACTATACTATGACTTTTTATGACTTTTTTCAACATACTATACTATGACTTTTTATGACTTTTTAACATACTATACTATGACTTTTTATGACTTTTTAACATACTATACTATGACTTTTTATGACTTTTTAACATACTATACTATGACTTTTTATGACTTTTTAACATACTATACTATGACTTTTTATGACTTTTTAACATACTATACTATGACTTTTTATGACTTTTTAACATACTATACTATGACTTTTTCAACATACTATACTATGACTTTTTATGACTTTTTAACATACTATACTATGACTTTTTCAACATACTATACTATGACTTTTTATGACTTTTTAACATACTATACTATGACTTTTTTCAACATACTATACTATGACTTTTTATGACTTTTTAACATACTATACTATGACTTTTAAGACTTTTTAACATACTATACTATGACTTTTTATGACTTTTTAACATACTATACTATGACTTTTTATGACTTTTTAACATACTATATTATGACTTTTTATGACTTTTTAACATACCATACTATGACTTTTTATGACTTTTTAACATACTATATTATGACTTTTATGACTTTTTAACATACTATACTATGACTTTTTTCAACATACTATACTATGACTTTTTATGACTTTTTTAACATACTATAATATGACTTTTTATGACTTTTTAACATACTATACTATGACTTTTTAACATACTATACTATGACTTTTTATGACTTTTTCAACATACTATACTATGACTTTTTAACATACTATACTATGACTTTTTATGACTTTTTATGACTTTTTAACATACTATACTATGACTTTTTATGACTTTTTCAACATACTATACTATGACTTTTTATGACTTTTTCAACATACCATACTATGACTTTTTATGACTTTTTAACATACTATACTATGACTTTTTATGACTTTTTAACATACTATACTATGACTTTTTATGACTTTTTATGACCTTTTCAACATACTACTCTATGACTTTTTCAACATACTATACTATGACTTTTATGACTTTTTAACATACTATACTATGACTTTTTCAACTTTTTACATATACTATGACTTTTATGACTTTTTAACATACTATACTATGACTTTTTATGACTTTTCAACATACTATACTATGACTTTTATGACTTTTTAACATACTATACTATGACTTTTTATGACTTTTTCAACATACTATACTATGACTTTTTATGACTTTTTAACATACTATACTATGACTTTTTAACATACTATACTATGACTTTTTATGACTTTTTCACATACAATACTATGACTTTTTTAAGACTTTTGTCGACACACAAGCCTCCCTTTACAGATTTAAACCACCAGAGATGGAAAATATGATGGACTGTTATATTTCAGCCAGGTGATGGTCTTAAGACAACAAAGCATCCGTCTTCATCAGGAAAGTCTCAGTGTCCACAGGAAGACGCATCAGGAAAACTGGGACCCTTTTTACAGACAAGGAACATACTATACTAGGACTCCATCCCTACAACTTACATGAAAAGTTAAAGCTTATGCTTTTGCAATTCATGTAAAGCTTTCACATGAATAAAGTGCTTTTTTATTTGGTCATTTTGATTTCAATTCAGGGTGAGACAATGTCATAAAAATCAAATACTATGACTTTTAATCAACTTTTTAATTGAAAAAGGCACACAATTTTTACACATCCCCTTAACATACATACAATGGACTTTTATTCCAACACTAAAACCTACCAGTGTATTATGACTTTTTATGACTTTTAACATACTATACTATGACTTTTTCAACATACTATACTATGACTTTTTATGACTTTTTTAACATACTATACTATGACTTTTTATGACTTTTAACATACTTTACTATGACTTTTTATGACTTTTTTCAACATACTATACTATGACTTTTTATGACTTTTTTAACATACTATACTATGACTTTTTATGACTTTTTTCAACATACTATACTATGACTTTTTATGACTTTTTAACATACTATACTATGACTTTTTATGACTTTTTCAACATACTATACTATGACTTTTTTATGACTTTTTATGACTTTTTCAACATACTATACTATGACTTTTTATGTCTTTTTTAACATACTATACTATGACTTTTTATGTATTTTTCAACATACTATACTATGACTTTTTATGACTTTTTAACATACTATACTATGACTTTTATGACTTTTATGACTTTTTAACATACTATACTATGACTTTTTATGACTTTTTCAACATACCATATCTATGACTTTTTATGACTTTTTAACATACTATACTATGACTTTTTATGACTTTTTAACATACTATACTATGACTTTTTATAACTTTTTTTAACATACTATACTATGACTTTTTATGACTTTTTAACATACTATACTATGACTTTTTATGACTTTTTTCAACATACTATACTATGATTTTTATGACTTTTTAACATACTATACTATGACTTTTTCAACATACTATACTATGACTTTTTATGACTTTTTAACATACTATACTATGACTTTTTCAACATACTATACTATGACTTTTTATGACTTTTTAACATACATACTATACTTTATGACTTTTTGACTTTTTTAACATACTATACTATGACTTTTTAAGACTTTTAACATACTATACTATGACTTTTTATGACTTTTTCAACATACTATACTATGACTTTTATGACTTTTTTAACATTATACTATGACTTTTTAAGACTTTTAACATACTATACTATGACTTTTTATGACTTTTTTAACATACTATACTATGACTTTTTATGACTTTTTAACATACTATACTATGACTTTTTCAACATACTATACTATGATTTTTATGACTTTTTAACATACTATACTATGAATTTTTTTCAACATACTATACTATGACTTTTTATGACTTTTTAACATACTATACTATGACTTTTATGACTTTAACATACTATTTATGACTTTTTTTAACATACTATACTATGACTTTTTATGACTTTTTTAACATACTATACTATGACTTTTTTTTTTAACATACTATACTATGACTTTTTATGACTTTTTTAACATACTATACTATTTTTTATGACTTTTAACATATATTTTATGACTTTTTTTAACATACTATACTATGACTTTTTATGACTTTTTAACATACTATACTATGACTTTTTATGACTTTTAACATACTATACTATGACTTTTTATGACTTTTTAACATACTATACTATGACTTTTTATGACTTTTTCAACATACTATACTATGACTTTTTATGACTTTTCAACATACTATACTATGACTTTTATGACTTTTTAACATACTATACTATGACTTTTTAACATACTATACTATGACTTTTATGACTTTTTAACATACTATACTATGACTTTTTTTTAACATACTATTATGACTTTTATGACTTTTAACATACTATACTATGACTTTTTATGACTTTTTTTTTAACATACTATACTATGCTTTTATGACTTTTACAACATACTAAACCACTTTTTAGAGATGAAAATATACTATGGACTGTTAACATACTATACTATGATTTTAAGACAACATACATCTATGACTTTATTAGGAAAGTCTTTTAACAGGACTATACTATATGATTTTTTGGGACCCATATTATACTATGACTTTTTTACTTTTTAACATACTAACTAGGACTCCATTTTACAACTTACATTTTAACATACTATACTATGCAATTTTATGACTTTTGAATAAATACTATTATTTTTTTATGACTTTTTCAACAGTGGTGAGACAATGTTTAAAATAACATAATACTATGACTTTTTATCAACTTTTAATTGAAATACTATATTACAACATTACACATTTTTAACATACTATACAATGAAATTTTCCAAACTAAAACATACTATACTATTACTGACTTTTTATGACTTTTTAACATACTATACTATGACTTTTTATGACTTTTTAACATACTATACTATGACTTTTTATGACGTTTTAACAACTATACTATACTATGACTTTTTCAACATGACTTTTTAACATACTATACTATGACTTTTTTCAACATACTATACTATGACTTTTTATGACTTTTTTAACATACTATACTATGACTTTTTATGACTTTTTCAACATACTATACTATGACTTTTTAACATTTTATGACTTTTTTACTATACTATGACTTTTTATTTTTAACAACATACTATACTTTTTATGACTTTTTTAACATACTATACTATGACTTTTTATGACTTTTTAACATACTATACTATGACTTTTTATGTATTTTTTAACATACTATACTATGACTTTTTAACATACTATACTATGACTTTTTCAACATACTATACTATGACTTTTTAACATACTATACTATGACTTTTTATGTATTTTTTAACATACTATACTATGACTTTTTTATGATTTTTTTATGACTTTTTTTAACATACTATACTATGACTTTTTATGACTTTTTCAACATACTATACTATGACTTTTTATGACTTTTAACATACTATACTATGACTTTTTGATTATAACTTTTTAACATACTATACTATGACTTTTTATGACTTTTTTAACATACTATACTATGATTTTTTATGACTTTTTAACATACTATACACTATGACTTTTTTTTTAACTTTTACTATACTATGACTTTTTTGACTTTTTCAACATACTATACTATGACTTTTTATGACTTTTTAACATACTATACTATGACTTTTTATGACTTTTTCAACATACTATACTATGACTTTTTATGACTTTTTAACATAACATATATACTACTTTTTGACTTTTTAACATTTTATGACTTTTTAACACTTTTTTATACTATACTATGACTTTTTATGACTTTTTAACATACTATACTATGACTTTTTTTATGACTTTTTTCAACATACATACTATGACTTTTTATGACTTTTTAACATACTATACTATGACTTTTTAACTTTAACTATACTTTTTTAACATACATACTATGACTTTTTATGACTTTTTAACATACTATACTATGACTTTTTTATGACTTTTTTAACATACTATACTATGACTTTTATGACTTTTTAACATACTATACTATGACTTTTTATGACTTTTCAACATACTATACTATGACTTTTTATGACTTTTCAACATACTATACTATGACTTTTTATGACTTTTTAACATACTATACTATGACTTTTTATAACTTTTTAACATACTATATTATGACTTTTTATGACTTTTTAACATACTATACTATGACTTTTTATGTATTTTTCAACATACTATACTATGACTTTTTATGACTTTTTGACACACTATACTATGACTTTTTATGACTTTTTAACATACTATACTATGACTTTTTCAACATACTATACTATGACTTTTTATGACTTTTTAACATACTATACTATGACTTTTTCAACATACTATACTATGACTTTTTATGACTTTTTAACATACTATACTATGAATTTTTTTATGACTTTTTCAACATACCATACTATGACTTTTTATGACTTTTTAACATACTATACTATGACTTTTTTATGACTTTTTAACATACTATACTATGACTTTTTATGTATTTTTCAACATACTATACTATGATTTTTATGACTTTTTAACATACTATACTATGACTTTTTATGACTTTTTTAACATACTATACTATGACTTTTTTCAATTTTAACATACTATACTATGACTTTTTTATGACTTTTTAACATACTATTATGACTTTTTAACATACATACTATGACTTTTTATGACTTTTTAACATACTATACTATGACTTTTTATGATATTTTAACATACTATACTATGACTTTTTATTTTTTAACATACTATACTATGACTTTTATTTTAACATACTATACTATGACTTTTTATGACTTTTTAACATACTATACTATGACTTTTTATGACTTTTTTAACATACTATACTATGACTTTTTATGACTTTTTAACATACTATACTATGACTTTTTATAACATAACATACTATACTTTTTATTTTTTAACATACTATACTATGACTTTTTATGACTTTTTAACATACTATACTATGACTTTTTATGACTTTTTAACATACTATACTATGACTTTTATGACTTTTTTCAACATACCATACTATGACTTTTTTATGATTTTTTAACATACTATACTATGACTTTTTATGACTTTTTAACATACTATACTCATTTTATGACTTTTTTAACATACTATACTATGACTTTTTATGACTTTTTAACATACTATACTATGACTTTTTATGACTTTTTTAACATACTATACTATGACTTTTTATGACTTTTTCAACATACCATACTATGACTTTTTATGACTTTTTAACATACTATACTATGACTTTTTATGACTTTTTAACATACTATACTATGACTTTTTATGAATTTTTAACATACTATACTATGACTTTTTATGACTTTTTCAACATACCATACTATGACTTTTTATGACTTTTTAACATACTATACTATGACTTTTTATGATTTTAACATACTATACTATGACTTTTATGATATTTTTAACATACTATACTATGACTTTTTTTTTTAACATACTATACTATGATTTTTATGACTTTTTAACATACTATACTATGACTTTTTATGACTTTTTCAACATACTATACTATGACTTTTTATGACTTTTTAACATACTATACTATGACTTTTTGACTTTTTAACATACTATACTATGACTTTTTATGACTTTTTTAACATACTATACTATGACTTTTTATGACTTTTTAACATACTATACTATGATTTTTTATACTATGACTTTTTAACATACTATACTATGACTTTTTTAACATACTATACTATACTTTTTATGACTTTTTTTATACTATGATTTTTATTTTTTAACATACTATACTATGACTTTTTTGACTTTTTAACATACTATACTATGACTTTTTCAATTTTTTTAACATACTATACTATGACTTTTTACTTTCAACATACTATACTATGACTTTTTAGACATACTATACTATGACTTTTTAACATACTATACTATGACTTTTTATGACTTTTTGAACATACCATACTATGACTTTTTATGACTTTTTCAACATACTATACTATGACTTTTTATGACTTTTTAACATACTATACTATGACTTTTTATAACTTTTCAACATACTATATTATGACATTTTATGTCATTTTTAACATACTATACTATGACTTTTTATGTATTTTTCAACATACTATACTATGATTTTTATGACTTTTTGACACACTATACTATGACTTTTTATGACTTTTTTAACATACTATACTATGACTTTTTATTTTAACATACTATACTATGACTTTTTATGACTTTTTAACATACTATACTATGACTTTTTATGACTTTTTTAACATACTATACTATAACTTTGTATGTATTTTGCAACATACTATACTATGATTTTTATGACTTTTTGACACACTTTACTATGACTTTTTATGACTTTTTAACATACTATACTATGACTTTTTATAATTTTTAACATACTATGGTTTTTATGACTTTTTATTTCAACATACTATACTATGACTTTTATGACTTTTTAACATACTATACTATGACTATTTTTTTCAACATACTATACTATGACTTTTTATGACTTTTTAACATACTATACTATGACTTTTTCAACATACTATACTATGACTTTTTATGACTTTTTAACATACTATACTATGACTTTTTATGATTTTTAACATACTATACTATGACTTTTTATGACTTTTTAACATACTATACTATGACTTTTTATGATTTTTAACATACTATACTATGACTTTTATGATATTTTTAACATACTATACTATGACTTTTATGACATTTTAACATACTATACTATGACTTTTTATGACTTTTTAACATACTATACTATGACTTTTTTAACTTTTAACATACTATACTATGACTTTTTATGATTTTTTAACATACTATACTATGACTTTTTTATGACGACTTTTTAACATACTATACTATGACTTTTTGATATTTTTAACATACTATACTATGACTTTTATGACTTTTTTTAACATACTATACTATGACTTTTTATGATATTTTTAACATACTATACTATGACTTTTTATATTTTTTAACATACTATACTATGACTTTTATGATATTTTAACATACTATACTATGACTTTTTAACATACTATACTATGACTTTTATGATATTTTAACATACTATACTATGACTTTTATGATATTTTAACATACTATACTATGACTTTTATTTTAACATACTATACTATGACTTTTTATAATTTTAACATACTATACTATGACTTTTTATGACTTTTTTTATACTATGACTTTTTAACATACTATACTATGACTTTTTATGAACTTTTAACATACTATACTATGACTTTTTATGACTTTTTTAACATACTATACTATGACTTTTTTTATGACTTTTTAACATACTATACTATGACTTTTTATGATATTTTTAACATACTATACTATGACTTTTATGATTTTTAACATACTATACTATGACTTTTTATGAACTTTTAACATACTATACTATGACTTTTATGACTTTTTTCAACATACTATACTATGACTTTTTATGACTTTTTAACATACTATACTATGACTTTATGATTTTTTAACATACTATACTATGACTTTTATTTTTTTAACATACTATACTATATTTTTATAACTTTTAACATACTATACTATGACTTTTTGATATTTTTAACATACTATACTATGACTTTTTATGACTTTTTAACATACTATACTATGACTTTTATGACTTTTTAACATACTATACTATGACTTTTTTTATTTTAACATACTATACTATGACTTTTTATGACTTTTTAACATACTATACTATGACTTTTTATGACTTTTTTAACATACTATACTATGACTTTTTATGACTTTTTAACATACTATACTATGACTTTTATGATTTTTAACATACCATACTATGACTTTTTATGAATTTTTAACATACTATACTATGACTTTTTATGATATTTTTTAACATACTATACTATGACTTTTTATGACTTTTTAACATACTATACTATGACTTTTTATGATGATTTTTAACATACTATACTATGACTTTTATGACTTTTTAACATACTATACTATGATTTTTATGACTTTTTCAACATACATACTATGACTTTTTATGACATACTATTTATGACTTTTTAACATACTATACTATGACTTTTATGATATTTTTAACATACTATACTATGACTTTTTATGACTTTTTTAACATACTATACTATGACTTTTTATGACTTTTTAACATACTATACTATGACTTTTTATGACTTTTTAACATACTATACTATGACTTTTATGATATAACATACTATACTATGACTTTTTATGACTTTTTTAACATACTATACTATGACTTTTATGACTTTTTAACATACTATACTATGACTTTTATGACTTTTTTAACATACTATACTATGACTTTTATGATATTTTTAACATACTATACTATGACTTTTTTATTTTTTACATACTATACTATGACTTTTTTATGACTTTTTAACATACTATACTATACTATTTATGATTTTTTAACATACTATACTATGACTTTATGATTTTTAACATACTATACTATGACTTTTTATGACTTTTTTAACATACTATACTATGACTTTTATATTTTTTAACATACTATACTATGACTTTATTTTTTAACATACTATACTATGACTTTTTTATGATATTTTAACATACTATACTATGACTTTTTATGACTTTTTCAACATACTATACTATGACTTTTTATGATATTTTAACATACTATACTATGACTTTTTATTTTTAACATACTATACTATGACTTTTATGATTTTTAACATACTATACTATGACTTTTATGACTTTTTAACATACTATACTATGACTTTTATGATTTTTAACATACTATACTATGACTTTTTATGATTTTTTCAACATACTATACTATGACTTTTTATGATTTTTAACATACTATACTATGAAACATACTATACTATGACTTTTTATGACTTTTTAACATACTATACTATGACTTTTATGATATTTTTAACATACTATACTATGACTTTTATGATTTTTTAACATACTATACTATGACTTTTTATGACTTTTTAACATACTATACTATGACTTTTATGACTATTTTTAACATACTATACTATGACTTTTTATGACTTTTTAACATACTATACTATGACTTTTTATTTTTTAACATACTATACTATGACTTTTATGATATTTTTAACATACTATACTATGACTTTTATGATTTTTAACATACTATACTATGACTTTTATGACTTTTTAACATACTATACTATGACTTTTTATGACTTTTTAACATACTATACTATGATTTTTATGATTTTTTCAACATACTATACTATGACTTTTATGACTTTTTAACATACTATACTATGACTTTTTATGATATTTTAACATACTATACTATGACTTTTTTATGACTTTTTAACATACTATACTATGACTTTATGAACATACTATACTATGACTTTTTTTTTCAACATACTATACTATGACTTTTTATGACTTTTAACATACTATACTATGACTTTTTCAATTTTAACATACTATACTATGACTTTTATGACTTTTTAACATACTATACTATGACTTTTTTGATATTTTTAACATACTATACTATGACTTTTTATGACTTTTTAACATACTATACTATGATTTTTTGACTTTTTTCAACATACTATACTATGACTTTTTATGACTTTTTAACATACTATACTATGACTTTTTTAACTTTTTAACATATATACTATGACTTTTTTATATATGACTTTTTCAACATACTATACTATGACTTTTTATGACTTTTAACATACTATACTATGACTTTTTATGACTTTTTTAACATACTATACTATGACTTTTTATGATTTTTTAACATACTATACTATGACTTTTTATGACTTTTTAACATACTATACTATGACTTTTTATGATATTTTAACATACTATACTATGACTTTTATGACTTTTAACATACTATACTATGACTTTTATGACTTTTTTCAACATACATTTACTATGACTTTTACATACTATACTTTATGACTTTTAACATACTATACTATGACTTTTTACATATTTTAACATACTATACTATGACTTTTTATGATATTTTTTAACATACTATACTATGACTTTTATTACTTTTTTAACATACTATACTATGACTTTTATGACTTTTACATACTATACTATGACTTTTTATGACTTTTTCAACATACCATACTATGACTTTTATGATTTTTAACATACTATACTATGACTTTTTATGACTTTTTAACATACTATACTATGACTTTATGACTTTTATGACTATTTTCAACATACTATGACTTTTTATGACTTTTTAACATACTATACTATGACTTTTTTATGACTTTTTTAACATACTATACTATGACTTTTTTATGATTTTTTCAACATACTATACTATGACTTTTTTATGACTTTTTAACATACTATACTATGACTTTTTATGATATTTTTCAACATACTATACTATGACTTTTTATGACTTTTTTAACATACTATACTATGACTTTTTATGACTTTTTTTAACATACTATACTATGACTTTTATGACTTTAACATAACATATACTATGACTTTTTATGACTTTTTTTAACATACTATACTATGACTTTTATGACTTTTTTAACATACTATACTATGACTTTATGATATTTTTTAACATACTATACTATGATTTTTATGACTTTTTTAACATACTATACTATGACTTTTATGACTTTTTAACATACTATACTATGACTTTTTATTATTTTTAACATACTATACTATGACTTTTTATGATTTTTAACATACTATACTATGACTTTTTATGACTTTTTAACATACTATACTATGACTTTTATGACTTTTTAACATACTATACTATGACTTTTTATAACTTTTTCAACATACTATACTATGACTTTTTATGACTTTTTAACATACTATACTATGACTTTTTGATGTATTTTTTAACATACTATACTATGACTTTTTTATGACTTTTTTCAACATACTATACTATGACTTTTTATGACTTTTAACATACTATACTATGACTTTTTGATATTTTTAACATACTATACTATGACTTTTTATGACTTTTTAACATACTATACTATGACTTTTTAACTTTTAACATACTATACTATGACTTTTATGATTTTTAACATACTATACTATGACTTTTTATGACTTTTTAACATACTATACTATGACTTTTTATGATATTTTTAACATACTATACTATGACTTTTTATGACTTTTTAACATACTATACTATGACTTTTTATGATACTTTTAACATACTATACTATGACTTTTTATGATTTTTTCAACATACTATACTATGACTTTTTATGACTTTTTAACATACTATACTATGACTTTTTTATGATTTTTAACATACTATACTATGACTTTTATTTTTTAACATACTATACTATGACTTTTTATGACTTTTTAACATACTATACTATGACTTTTTATGACTTTTTTTAACATACTATACTATGATTTTTATGATTTTTTAACATACTATACTATGACTTTTTATGATTTTTAACATACTATATACTATGACTTTTATTTTTCAACATACTATACTATGACTTTTTTGATATTTTTAACATACTATACTATGACTTTTTATGACTTTTTAACATACTATACTATGACTTTTTATGACTTTTTTAACATACTATACTATGACTTTTTAACATACTATACTATGACTTTTATGATTTTTTTGACATACTATACTATGACTTTTTATGATTTTTTGACATAGTATACTATGACTTTTTATGATTTTTTGACATAGTATACTATGACTTTTTATGATTTTTTGACATACTATACTATGACTTTTTATGATTTTTAACATACTATACTATTTTATGATTTTTAACATACTATACTATGATTTTTATGACTTTTTAACATACTATACTATGACTTTTTATGACTTTTAACATACTATACTATGACTTTTATGATATTTTTAACATACTATACTATGACTTTATTATTTTATGATTTTTCAACTATACTATGACTTTTATGACTTTTTAACATACTATACTATGACTTTTATGACTTTTTAACATACTATACTATGACTTTTTATGATTTTTTAACATACTATACTATGACTTTTTATGACTTTTTAACATACTATACTATGACTTTTATTTTTTGACATACTATACTATGACTTTTTTATGATTTTTTCGACATACTATACTATGACTTTTTTATGACTTTTTAACATACTATACTATGACTTTTTGATATTTTCAACATACTATACTATGACTTTTTATGACTTTTAACATACTATACTATGACTTTTTATGACTTTTTCAACATACTATACTATGACTTTTTATGACTTTTAACATACTATACTATGACTTTTTTTCAACATACTATACTATGACTTTTTTATGACTTTTTTTTTTAACATACTATACTATGACTTTTTATGACTTTTTTTAACATACTATACTATGACTTTTTATTTTTACTATGACTTTTTTAACATACTATACTATGACTTTATTATTTTTAACATACTATACTATGACTTTTTATGACTTTTTAACATACTATACTATGACTTTTTATGACTTTTTTAACATACTATACTATGATTTTTTATAACATTTTAACATACTATACTATGACTTTTTATGACTTTTTAACATATACTATACTTTATGACTTTTTAACATACTATACTATGACTTTTTATGAACATACTATACTATGATTTTTATGACTTTTTTTCAACATACTATACTATGACTTTTATGACTTTTTTAACATACTATACTATGACTTTTTATGATTTTTAACATACTATACTATGACTTTTTATAACTTTTTAACATACTATACTATGACTTTTATGTCTTTTTAACATACTATACTATGACTTTTTATGATTTTTCAACATACTATACTATGATTTTTATGATTTTTAACATACTATACTATGATTTTTATGACTTTTAACATACTATACTATGACTTTATTTTTAACATACTATACTATGACTTTTTATGACTTTAACAACATACTATACTATGATATTTTTTTACTATGACTTTTTTTTTCAACATACTATACTATGACTTTTTATGACTTTTTTAACATACTATACTATGACTTTTTTCAACTTTTTAACATACTATACTATGACTTTTTATGACTTTTTTAACATACTATACTATGACTTTTTTTTAACATACTATACTATGACTTTATGACTTTTTTAACATACTATACTATGATATTTTTTGAATTTTAACATACTATACTATGACTTTTTATGACTTTTTAACATACTATACTATGACTTTTTGAATTTTAACATACTATACTATGACTTTTTATGACTTTTTTAACATACTATACTATGACTTTTATGATATTTTTAACATACTATACTATGACTTTATTTTTTTTCAACATACTATACTATGACTTTTTATGACTTTTTAACATACTATACTATGACTTTTTTATGACTTTTTAACATACTATACTATGACTTTTATGATTTTAACATACTATACTATGACTTTTATGACTTTTTAACATACTATACTATGACTATTTTTTTCAACATACTATACTATGACTTTTTATGACTTTTTAACATACTATACTATGACTTTTTTCAACATACTATACTATGACTTTTTATGACTTTTTTAACATACTATACTATGACTTTTTATTTTTAACATACTATACTATGACTTTTTATACTTTTTAACATACTATACTATGACTTTTTATTTTAACATACTATACTATGACTTTTTTATGACTTTTTCAACATACTATACTATGACTTTTTATGACTATTTTAACATACTATACTATGACTTTTTTTTCAACATACTATACTATGACTTTTATGATTTTTTAACATACTATACTATGACTTTTATGACTATTTTAACATACTATACTATGACATTTTTATGACTTTTTTATACCTATACTATTTTTATGATATTTTTAACATACTATACTATGACTTTTGATTTTTAACATTTTATACTATGACTTTTTTAACATACTATACTATGACTTTTTATGATTTTTAACATACTATACTATGACTTTTATGATATTTTTAACATACTATACTATGACTTTTTATGATTTTTTAACATACTACTATGACTTTTATGACTTTTTAACATACTATACTATGACTTTTTTTTTTAACATACTATACTATGACTTTTATGACTTTTAACATACTATACTATGACTTTTTATGATTTTTAACATACTATACTATGACTTTATATGACTTTTTAACATACTATACTATGACTTTTTATGATTTTTAACATACTATACTATGACTTTTATGATACTTTTTTAACATACTATACTATGACTTTTTATGATTTTTATTTTTAACATACTATTTTTATGACTTTTAACATACTATACTATGACTTTTTATTATTTTTAACATACTATACTATGACTTTTTATGATTTTTTATACTATGACTTTTTAACATACTATACTATGACTTTTTATGACTTTTTTAACATACTATACTATGACTTTTGATAATTTTTTAACATACTATACTATGACTTTTTGATATTTTTTAACATACTACTTTTTTATGACTTTTAACATACTATACTATGACTTTTTTAACTTTTCAACATACTATACTATGACTTTTATGATTTTTAACATACTATACTATGACTTTATGATAATTTTTAACATACTATACTATGACTTTTATGACTTTTTAACATACTATACTATGACTTTTTATATTTTTAACATACCATACTATGACTTTTATGACTTTTTTTTTAACATACTATACTATGACTTTTATGACTTTTAACATACTATACTATGACTTTTTATGACTTTTTAACATACTATACTATGACTTTTTATGACTTTTTTAACATACTATACTATGACTTTTTATGACTTTTTAACATACTATACTATGACTTTTATGATTTTTAACATACTATACTATGACTTTTTATGACTTTTTTAACATACTATACTATGACTTTTTATGACTTTTTAACATACTATACTATGACTTTTTACATTATTTTTAACATACTATACTATGACTTTTATGACTTTTTCAACATACTATACTATGACTTTTTTATGACTTTTTAACATACTATACTATGACTTTTTATGACTTTTTAACATACTATACTATGACTTTTATGACTTTTTAACATACTATACTATGATTTTTATGACTTTTTAACATACTATACTATGACTTTTTATGACTTTTTTAACATACTATACTTTTTATGACTTTTTCAACATACCATACTATGACTTTTTATGACTTTTTCAACATACTATACTATGACTTTTTATGACTTTTTAACATACTATACTATGACTTTTTATGTTTTTTTTAACATACTATACTATGACTTTTTATGATATTTTTAACATACTATACTATGACTTTTTATGTTTTTCAACATACTATACTATGACTTTTTATGACTTTTTAACATACTATACTATGACTTTTTATGAATTTTAACATACTATACTATGACTTTTTTCAACTTTTTCAACATACTATACTATGACTTTTTATGACTTTTTAACATACTATACTATGACTTTTTAACATACTATACTATGACTTTTTATGACTTTTTAACATACTATACTATGACTTTTTATGACTTTTTAACATACTATACTATGACTTTTTATGTATTTTTCAACATACTATACTATGACTTTTATGACTTTTTAACATACTATACTATGACTTTTTATGACTTTTTAACATACTATACTATGACTTTTTTATGACTTTTTCAACATACTATACTATGACTTTTTATGACTTTTTAACATACTATACTATGACTTTTTCAACATACTATACTATGACTTTTATGACTTTTTTAACATACTATACTATGATTTTTTATGACATTTTTTTAACATACTATACTATGACTTTTTATGACTTTTTAACATACTATACTATGACTTTTTATGACTTTTTAACATACTATACTATGACTTTTTATATTTTTTCAACATACTATACTATGACTTTTTTCAATATTTTTTAACATACTATACTATGACTTTTTATGACTTTTTAACATACTTTACTATGACTTTTATTTTCAAACATACTATACTATGACTTTTTATGACTTTTTAACATACTATACTATGACTTTTTTTTTCAACATACTATACTATGACTTTTTTATGACTTTTTAACATACTATACTATGACTTTTTATGACTTTTTAACATACTATACTATGACTTTTTATGACTTTTTTCAACATACTATACTATGACTTTTTATGACTTTTTAACATACTATACTATGACTTTTATGACTTTTTTAACATACTATACTATGACTTTTTTTTATGACTTTTTAACATACTATACTATGACTTTTTATGACTTTTTAACATACTATACTATGACTTTTTATTTTTTAACATACCATACTATGACTTTTTTATGACTTTTTAACATACTATACTATGACTTTTTATGACTTTTTAACATACTATACTATGACTTTTATGTTTTTTTAACATACTATACTATGACTTTTTATGACTTTTTTCAACATACTATACTATGACTTTTTTTTTTAACATACTATACTATGACGTTTTTTTTAACATACTATACTATGACTTTTTATGACTTTTTTAACATACTATACTATGACTTTTATGATTTTTTTAACATACATACTATGACTTTTATGACTTTTTAACATACTATACTATGATTTTTTAATATACTATACTATGATTTTTATGACTTTTTCAACATACCATACTATGACTTTTTATGACTTTTTAACATACTATACTATGACTTTTTAATATTATGACTTTTTAACATACTATACTATGACTTTTTATGATTTTTCAACATACTATACTATGACTTTTATGACTTTTTAACATACTATACTATGACTTTTTATGACTTTTTAACATACTATACTATGACTTTTTATGACTTTTTAACATACTATACTATGACTTTTATGACTTTTTTAACATACTATACTATGACTTTTTATGACTTTTTAACATACTATACTATGACTTTTTATGACTTTTTAACATACTATACTATGACTTTTTATGATTTTTATACTATATGACTTTTTATGACTTTTTCAACATACTATACTTTATGACTTTTTATGACTTTTTAACATACTATACCTATGACTTTTTATTTTTTCAACATACTATACTATGACTTTTTATGACTTTTTAACATACTATACTATGACTTTTTATGACTTTTTAACATACTATACTATGACTTTATGACTTTTTTAACATACTATACTATGACTTTTATGATGATTTTTTAACATACTATACTATGACTTTTATGACTTTTTTAACATACTATACTATGACTTTTTATGACTTTATGACTTTTTAACATACTATACTATGACTTTTTTATGACTTTTTAACATACTATACTATGACTTTTTATGATATTTTAACATACCATACTATGACTTTTTTATGACTTTTAACATACTATACTATGACTTTTTATGATTTTAACATACCATACTATGACTTTTATGACTTTTTAACATACTATACTATGACTTTTTATGACTTTTCAACATACTATACTATGACTTTTTATGACTTTTTCAACAACATACTATACTATGACTTTTTAACATACTATACTATGACTTTATTTTTTAACATACTATACTATGACTTTTTATGACTTTTTAACATACTATACTATGACTTTTTATGACTTTTATGACTTTTTAACATACTATACTATGACTTTTTAACATACTATACTATGACTTTTTATGACTTTTTCAACATACTATACTATGACTTTTTATGACTTTTTAACATACTATACTATGACTTTTTTATGACTTTTTAACATACCATACTATGACTTTTTGAATTTTTTAACATACTATACTATGACTTTTTATGACTTTTTTAACATACTATACTATGACTTTTTTTATGACTTTTTAACATACTATACTATGACTTTTATGACTTTTTAACATACTATACTATGACTTTTTATGACTTTTTAACATACTATACTATGACTTTTTATGACTTTTTAACATACTATACTATGACTTTTATGACTTTTTAACATACTATACTATGACTTTTTAATACTATGACTTTTTAACATACTATACTATGACTTTTTTTATGACTTTTTAACATACTATACTATGACTTTATGACATTTTAACATACTATACTATGACTTTTTGACTTTTTAACATACTATACTATGACTTTTTTATGACTTTTTTTCAACATACTATACTATGACTTTTTATGACTTTTTAACATACTATACTATGACTTTTTATATTTTTCAACATACTATACTATGACTTTTTTATGACTTTTTTAACATACTATACTATGACTTTTTTATGACTTTTCAACATACTATACTATGACTTTTTATGACTTTTTAACATACTATACTATGACTTTTATGACTTTTTAACATACTATACTATGACTTTTTATGACTTTTAACATACTATACTATGACTTTTATGACTTTTTAATTTTATGACTTTTTTAACATACTATGACTTTATGACTTTTTTCAACATACTATACTATGACTTTTTATGACTTTTTAACATACTATACTATGACTTTTTTTCAACATACTATACTATGACTTTTTATGACTTTTTTAACATACTATACTATGACTTTTTATGACTTTTTCAACATACTATACTATGACTTTTTATGACTTTTTAACATACTATACTATGACTTTTTAACATACTATACTATGACTTTTTATGACTTTTTAACATACTTTTACTATGACTTTTTATGTTTTTTCAACATGACTTTTTCAACATACTATACTATGACTTTTTATGACTTTTAACATACTATACTATGATTTTTATGACTTTTTAACATACTATACTATGACTTTTTCAACATACTATACTATGACTTTTATGACTTTTCAACATACTATACTATGACTTTTTATGACTTTTCAACATACTATACTATGACTTTTTATGATTTTCAACATTTCAACTTTTTATGACTTTTTAACATACTATACTATGACTTTTTATGACTTTTTCAACATACTATACTATGACTTTTTATGACTTTTTTAACATACTATACTATGACTTTTTATGACTTTTTAACATACTATACTATACTTTTATGACTTTTTCAACATACTATACTATGACTTTTATGATTTTTTAACATACTATACTATGACTTTTTATGACTTTTCAACATACTATATATGACTTTTATGACTTTTTAACATACTATACTATGACTTTTAATTTTTTAACATACTATACTATGACTTTTATGACTTTTTTTAACATACTATACTATGACTTTTTTTTTTAACATACTATACTATGACTTTTTTTCAACATACTATACTATGACTTTTTATGACTTTTAACATACTATACTATGACTTTTTAACATACTATACTATGACTTTTTATGACTTTTAACATACTATACTATGACTTTTTATGACATTTTTTAACTATTTTAACATACTATACTATGACTTTTTATGACTTTTTAACATACTATACTATGACTTTTATGACTATTTTAAACATACTATGACTTTTTATGACTTTTTTAACATACTATACTATGACTTTTTAACTTTTTAACATACTATACTATGACTTTTATGACTTTTTAACATACTATGATTTTATGATTTTTAACATACTATACTATGATGACTTTTTCAACATACTATACTATGACTTTTATGACATTTTAACATACTATACTATGACTTTTTTCAAATATACTATACTATGACTTTTTTTATGACTTTTTAACATACTATACTATGACTTTTTATGACTTTTTAACATACTATACTATGACATTTTTCAACATACTATACTATGACTTTTTATGACTTTTAACATACTATACTATGACTTTTTATGACTTTTTAACATACTATACTATGACTTTTTGACTTTTTTAACATACTATACTATGACTTTTATGACTTTTTCAACATACTATACTATGACTTTTATGACTTTTTCAACATACTATACTATGACTTTTATGACTTTTAACATACTATACTATGACTTTTGATGACTTTTAACATACTATACTATGACTTTTAAGACTTTTAACATACTATACTATGACTTTATGACTTTTTATGACTTTTTCAACATACTATACTATGATTTTTTATGACTTTTCAACATACTATACTATGACTTTTATGACTTTTAACATACTATACATACTTTCAACATACTATACTATGACTTTTTATGACTTTTTAACATACTATACTATGACTTTTTAAGACTTTTTAACAATACTATGACTTTTTAAGACTTTTTAGCATACTATGACTTTTTATGACTTTTAACATACCATACTATGACTTTTTAAGACTTTTTAACATACTATACTATGACTTTTTTATGACTTTTTAACATACTATACTATGACTTTTTCAACATACTATACTATGACTTTTTATGACTTTTTAACATACTATACTATGACTTTTTTTATGACTTTTATGACTTTTTAACATACTATACTATGACTTTTTATGACTTTTTAACATACATACTATGACTTTTTTAACATACTATACCATGACTTTTTTATGACTTTTTCAACATACTATACTATGACTTTTTTATGACTTTTTTAACATACTATACTATGACTTTATGACTTTTTATGACTTTTTTAACATACTATACTATGGCTTTATGACTTTTTCAACATACTTATACTAAACTTTTTTATGACTTTTTCAACATACTATACTATGACTTTTTATGACTTTTTAACATACTTTATACTATGACTTTTTATGACTTTTTAACATACTATACTATGACTTTTTATGACTTTTTATGACCTTTTCAACATACTACTCTATGACTTTTTCAACATACTATACTATGACTTTTATGACTTTTTAACATACTATACTCATGACTTTTATGACTTTTTAACATACTATACTATGATTTTTATGACTTTCAACATACTATACTAGGATCTTTATGGCTTTTAACATACTATACTAGGACTCTCTTTTAACATACTA
>JAEKDQ010000492.1:5000-25000 GCA_026937815.1 Etheostoma perlongum
TGTAGTACTCGAGTCCGGTCTTGGACTCGAGTCCGGACTCAAGACCATTTTTCTATGGTCTCGGACTCGTCTCGGTCTCGGCCGCTGGTCTTGACCAATATGGCTTCTGGTCTGGACCGAGTCCAGGTGTCTTTATTATGTTGATAATAATATTGGAGGGAAAGGGAAACCCAAAATGATTGTCTTGATAAGACCTTTTCTTCCTGTCCTAAGACCTTGACTCGGACTCAAACCTCTTTGGACTCGGTCTTGACTTGGACTCGACTAGTCCTGGTCTTGGACTTGTCTTGGACTCGACTAAGGTGGTCTTGACTACAGCCCTGCCTGTCTGTACCTTCTAAGGGACAATATTAAACCTTTGAGGATCAATAATGTACCTTAAAGGTACAAATATGTACCTTACACCTCAGAAAGTACACACTGTACAACGGAAAGTGCAGAAATGTACCTTCAAGATACATTTTTGTACTTTTAAGGGAACATTTGCTAAGTTTGTACCTTAGGGAACAGAAACGGACCTGTATTGTACCTCTTTGTTGACAGTGTTGTAGAAGTTACTCCAATATTTTTCCGTAGACGTCTATTTGACTTTAAAAGGTTAGGTTAGATGGATAGAGATACAATATGCATGAAATAATAATAATAATAATAATCATAATAGGATAAAATACAAGAACAAATATATACAAGTTGGGAATACAGAATGTGAAACTGCTTAATAATTAATAATAATGTTTAATAATATAGTTGCATGAAGACTAAAGAACAATATTTTATATTTGTCAGAAAGTAGTTCCTCATAATTTTATTATTATTACATAATCATTGGCAATCGTTCTCATGAAGCAAATATATATATACAGTATATATACATATATACACATGTACTGTCTTGTGACTCCTATGTTTCGTAGGGTGTTACAAATTGTTGTGCTATATGTTTTGTATGATATCATACGACGTCATTGTCATTATACAAACTGACCATTTGTGTATGAATTCATCTTCAAAATCATTCCACAGTTTCATTGAAGTAGATCTTCCATTCATTCACACACATTTCAACATATAGGTGTGTGTGTGTGTGTGTGTGTGTGTGTGTGTGTGTGTGTGTGTTCCTCATGCGTGTGTGTTGTATCTGTGTGTCTGCATGTGTGTCTCTGTGTGTCTCTGTGTGTCTCTGTGTGTGTGTGTGTCTCTGTGTGTGTGTGTGTTCATGTGTGTGTGTGTGTGTGTCTCGTGTGTTTATTTTTGTGTGTGTGTGTGTCTGTCTCTGTATGCGTGTGTGTCTCTTTGTGTGTGTGTGTGTGTGTCTGTGTCTCTGTATGCGTGTGTGTGTCTCTGTGTTTGTGTGTGTGTCTGTCTCTGTAATGTGTGTGTGTGTGTATTTGTGTGTGTGTCTGTGTGTGTATTTGTCTGTGTGTGTCTGTCTCTGTATGTGTGTGTGTGTCTGTCTGTGTATTTGTGTGTGTGTGTCTGTCTGTCTCTGTATGTGTGTTTGTGTGTGTATTTGTGTGTGTATTTGTGTGTGTGTGTCTGTCTGTCTCTGTATGTGTGTGTGTGTTTGTGTGTGTGTGTGTGTTTGTGTGTGTGTGTATTTGTGTGTGCGTGTCTGTCTCTGTATGTGTGTGTGTGTTTGTGTGTGTCTGTGTATTTGTGAGTGTGTGTCTGTTTATTTGTGTGTGTGTGTGTGTCTTTGTGTGTGTGTGTGTGTGTGTGTGTGTGTGTGTGTGTGTCTGTGTGTGTGTGTGTGTGTCTGTTTATTTGTGTGTGTGTGTGTGTGTGTATTTGTGTGTGTATTTGTGTGTGTCTGTGTGTGTGTGTGTGTGTGTGTGTGTGTCTGTGTATTTGTGTGTGTGTGTGTGTCTGTGTATTTGTGTGTGTGTGTGTGTCTGTGTATTTGTGTGTGTGTGTGTGTCTGTGTGTGTGTGTGTGTGTGTGTGTGTGTGTGTGTGTGTGTGTCTGTGTATTTGTGTGTGCGTGTGTGTGTGTATGTGTGTGTGTGTGTGTGTGTGTGTGTGTGTGTGTGTCTGTGTATTTGTGTGTGTGTGTGTGTGTGTCTGTGCCTGCGTGCATTCAACAGTTTTTTGTATCATCATTGTTATCGATCTGTTTCCATTGTTGTAACTTCTTATGTTTCTCTTCATGTTTCTGTCGCATGGCCATCCAGCCCATTCATTGGTTCCCTGACTAACACACATTCCCCAATAAACCCTGTCAGAACCAATCAGAGCTCTCGGATCCGTTCTGGTCTGTCTGTCCGTGTGTGGTCGTCACTCCCCTCCATGTACACATGTTGTTTCTGTTGCATGCTGTCGCCATCAGGAGCATTTCACCTCATCTTCTGGAGAACCTCATCTTCTTCTCCAGGTTTAATCCTGGGCTTCATGTTAAGACATGCATACCAGGGCTGTAGGACTCGAGTCCAAGACCGGACTCGAGTCCTACAGCCCTGGA
This sequence comes from Etheostoma perlongum, assembly GCA_026937815.1. Lineage (NCBI taxonomy): Eukaryota > Metazoa > Chordata > Actinopteri > Perciformes > Percidae > Etheostoma > Etheostoma perlongum. Next base: position 7,458 of record JAEKDQ010000492.1, read on the forward strand.
ATGCATGTCGGACTCAAGACCATTTTTCTATGGTCTCGGCCTCGCTAGTATTTGGACTTGGACTTGTCTCGGTCTCGTCCACTGGTCTTGCCCAATATGGTTTTTGGTTTTTACAGTAAAAACATCTTAGATAGATAGATAGAGAGAGAGAGATGGATGGATGGATGGATGGAGAGAGAGGTGGATGGAGAGAGAGTGGATGGATGGAGAGAGAGGTGGATGGAGAGAGAGATGGATGGAGAGAGTGAGAGAGATGGAGAGAGAGAGAGGTGGATGGAGAGAGAGAGAGATGGATGGAGGGAGAGAGAGAGATGGATGGAGAGAGAGAGAGAGAGATGGATGGAGAGAGGTGGATGGATGGAGAGAGGTGGATGGATGGAGAGAGGTGGATGGATGAGAGAGAGAGAGAGGTGGATGGAGAGAGAGAGAGAGAGAGATGGATGGAGAGAGAGAGAGATGGATGGATGGAGAGAGAGAGATGGATGGATGGAGAGAGGTGGATGGATGGAGGAGAGAGAGGTGGATGGAGAGAGAGAGAGAGAGATGGATGGATGGAGAGAGGGAGGGACGGATGGATGGAGAGAGAGAGAGATGGATGGATGGAGAGAGAGATGGATGGATGGATGGATGGAGAGAGAGAGATGGATGGATGGAGAGGGAGGGACAGATGGAGAGAGAGAGAGAGATGGATGGATGGGGAGAGAGAGATGGATGGAGAGGGAGATGGATGGTGAGAGAGTGGTGGATGGATGGAGAGAGAGAAATGGATGGAGAGAGAGAGAGAGAGATATAAACTATAGTGTTCTAGCAGCAGAATCACACAGCACAGAATGTACAGTGGTCTGCAAACGTTTGGGCAACCTTGTTAATTTCCATGATTTTCCTTCATAAATCGTTGGTTCTTAGGATAAAAAAAATCAGTTAAATATAGCATATAGGAGACAAACACAGTGATATTTGAGAAGTGAAACGAAGTTTATACAATTTACAGGAAGTGTGCAATAATTGTTTGAACAAAATTAGGCATGTGCATAAATTTGGGCACCACAATCAAACAAAATAACTCAATATTTAGTAGATCCCCCTTTTGCAGAAATAACAGCTTCCTATAGCTTCCTATGAGAGTCTGGATTCTGGTTGGAGGTATTTTGGACCATTCCTCTCTACAAAACACCTCTAATTCATTCAGGTTTGATGGTTTCCGAGCATGGACAGCTCTCTTTAAGTCACACCACAGATTTTCAATGATATTCAGGTCTGGGGACTGAGATGGCCATTCCAGAACGTTGTACTTGTTCCTCTGCATGAATGCCTTTAGTAGATTTTGAGCAGTGTTTAGGGTCATTGTCCTGTTGAAAGATCCAGCCCCGGCGCAGCTTCAGCCTTGTCACTGATTCCTTCCTGGACACTGGTCTCCAGAATCTGCTGATATTTGGTGGAACCCATGCTTCCCAGTCCCTGCACTGGCCACGCAGGCCCACAGCAGGATGGAACCACCACCACATCTTACTTGTAGGCAGCAGCTGTTTTTCTAGGAATGCTGTGTTGTTTTTCCTCCATGCATGTCCAAATAACTCAATTTTAGTTTCATCAGTCCACAGCACCTTTTATTCCAAAAGGAAGCCGGCTTGTCCGAATGTGCTCTAGCGTACCTCAAGCGGCTTTGTTTGTGATGTGGGCGGAGAAAAGGCTTCCTCCGCATCACTCTTGCGTACAGCATCTCCAACAGTTGTACGATGCACAATGACTCCATCTGCAGCGAGATCATGTTGTATGTCTTTGGTGCTGGCCTGTGGGTCGACTTTGACTCTTCTAACCATTCTTCGCGTCTGTTTGTCCGTGGTTTTCCTTTGGTCTGCCACTTCGAGCCTTAACTGGAACTGTGCCTGTGGTCTTCCATTTCCTGACTATGCTCCTAACTGTCGAAACAGACAACTGATATCTCTTAGACAGCTTTCGGGTATCCTTCCCCTAATTCATGATGGTGAACAATCTTTGTTTTCAGTTCATGTGACAGTTCTTCTGAGACTCCCGTGTCGCTACTCTTCAGAGAAGATTCACAGAGGAGGGAAACCCTTAAATACTCTCTCATAATTGGGTTCACCTGTGTATGTAGGTCAAGGGTCACTGAGCTTCCCAAACCAAGTTTGAGTTCCAATAATTGGTTCTAAAGATTTTGAAATCAGTAAAATGACAACAGTGGTCCAAATTTATGCACATGCCTAATTTTGTTCAAACAATTATTGCACACTTCCTGTAAATTGTATAAACTTCGTTTCACTTCTCAAATATCACTGTGTTTGTCTCCTATATGATATATTTAACTGATTTTTTTTTTTTTATCCGAATAAACCAACGATTTATGAAGGAAAATCATGGAAATTAACAAGGTTGCCCAAACTTTTGCAGACCACTGTAAATATAATGAAATACTAGGATACAATATACATGGAATAATACTAGGAGAAAATACAAGAACTAATATTAGAATATATACAAGTTACACTACTGCTGTTGTTATATACAGTAAATCACAATATTTCACTGTATTAACTGTAGAAATTACAGCAAAGTCTACCAGTGTGTTATCTAACTCTTATTACTCGAGATTAAATGAACTCGGGATAGCGGTCGGTCTAGCGCTCCCGGTCTAGCGCTCCCGGTCTAGCTCTCCCGGTCTAGCGCTCCCGGTCTAGCTCTAATATTCCCGGTCTAGCTCCCTCCCGGTCTAGCTCTCCCGGTCTAGCACTCCCGGTCTAGCACTCCCGGCCAAGCGCTCCGGTATAAGCGCTCCCGGCCTAGCGCTCCCGGTCTAGCTCCGGTCCCAGCGAATAAAAGCGCTCTCGGTCTAAGCGCTCCCGGTTTTCTCCCGGTTTAGCTTCTCCCGGTTTAGGCTCTCCCGGAAAGCTCTTTAGCGCTCCCGGTCTAGCTCTCCCGGTCTAGCGCTCCCGGTCTAGCTCTCCGGGTCTAGCTCTCTAGCTCTCCCGGTCTAATAGCTCTCCCGGTCCTGGCGCCTCGGTCTAGCTCTCCCGGTCTAGCTCTCCCGGTCTAGCGCTCCCGGTCTAGCTCTCCGGGTCTAGCGCTCCCGGTCTAAAAAAAGTCCCGGTCTATTCTCAAGGTAAAAGCGCTCCGGTCTAGCTCTCCCGGTCTAGCGCTCCCGGTAATAGCTCTTCTAGCTCTCCCGGTAAAGCGCTCCCGGTCTAGCTCTCCCGGTCTAGCTCTCCCGGTCTAGCTCTCCCGGCTCTAGCACTCGGAGCCTAATATTTCAAGTCTAGCGCTCCCGGTCTAGCGCTCGGTCTAAAAGTCCTCCGGTCTATTTCCCGGTCTAAGCGCTCTCGGTCTAGCTTAATATTTCTCGCTCGGTTTAGCGCTCTCCCGGTCTGTTTTCTCGGTAGAAAGCTCTCGGTCTTCTCCCGGTAAAATGCTCCCTTAATATTCCTCGGTCTAGCTCTCCGGTCTAGCGCTCTATTTCGGGTCTAGCTCTCCCGGTCTAGCTCTTTTTATATTCTCCCGGTCCAGCGCTCCCGGTCTAGCTCTCCGGTCTAGCGCTCCCGGTCTAGCGCCTCGATAAAGCGCTAAAGCTCCCTAATATTTCAGCTCTCGGTCTAGCTCTCCGGTCTAGCTCTCCCGGTCTAGCTCTTTCAAGCTCTCCCGGTCTAGCGCTCCCCGATAGAAAGTCTAGCTCTCCCGGTCTAGCTCTCCCGGTCTAGCTCTCCCGGTCTAAAAGCGCTCCCGGTCTAGCGCTCCCGGTCTAGCTCTCCCGGTAAAAAGCGCTCCCCAGTCTAGCGCTCCCGGTCTAGCTCTCCCAGTCTAGCGCTCCCGGTCTAGCGCTCCCGGTCTAGCGCTCCCGGTCTAGCTCTCCCAGGATCGATCCAGGTCTTCGGTTAATGCTCCCAGGATTGGTCCAGCCTCAAAAAGAGAGTCCACCATTGGTCCAGCCGCCGAAGAGCTCAGTAACAGGGTAATAAGCATCCATAAGGTTGGAGTGGGTGTGGTGTGAAAAAGATAAAACCTGTTATGATACTCGGCCAATCGCATTCTCCCCACCAATAACAACGCCCAGTAATGACTTCCAAGCAATTTTGTGTATAATTGTTTGATTTTGTGTGTGTTTCCCATCTGCTAGCCCTGTCTTTCTTCACACTGATACCATGTTGTTGTTGTTGTTGTTGTTGTTGTTGTTGTGGTGTTATTAAGTGGGGTTGTGATTTATGATGCATGTCCTATAAACCTGTAATCATCTCTGTGTTCTTTATGTACCACACAGATGTTTATTCTAACCAGTACTATTTGAAAAAAATAAGCGCAATATTTTACAATGCTTTAACAAGGCTGGAGGATTTTAGTGGTCCCTAATACTGTATCTGAAGTCTTTTATATAGACCTTAGTGGTCCCCTATTACTGTATCTGAAGTCTCTTTTTATATAGACCTTAGTGGTCCCTAATACTGTATCTGAAGTCTCTTTTTATATAGACCTTAGTGGTCCCCTAATACTGTATCTGAAGTCTCTCTTTTATATAGACCTTAGTGGTCCCCTAATACTGTATCTGAAGTCTCTTTATATAGACCTTAGTGGTCCCTAATACTGTATCTGAAGTCTCTTTTATATAGACCTTAGTGGTCCCTATACTGTATCTGAAGTCTCTTTATATAGACCTTAGTGGTCCCCTAATACTGTATCTGAAGTCTCTTTATATAGACCTTAGTGGTCCCTAATACTGTATCTGAAGTCTCTTTTTATATAGACCTTAGTGGTCCCTAATACTGTATCTGAAGTCTCTTTTATATAGACCTTAGTGGTCCCCTAATACTGTATCTGAAGTCTCTTTATATAGACCTTAGTGGTCCCCTAATACTGTATCTGAATCTTTATATAGACCTTAGTGGTCCCTAATACTGTATCTGAAGTCTCCTTTATATAGACCTTAGTGGTCCCTAATACTGTATCTGAAGTCTCTTTTATATAGACCTTAGTGGTCCCCTAATACTGTATCTGAAGTCTCTTTATATAGACCTTAGTGGTCCCTAATACTGTATCTGAAGTCTCTTTATATAGACCTTAGTGGTCCCCTAATATTTCAAGATCTGAAGTCTCTTTTATATAGACCTTAGTGGTCCCTAATACTGTATCTGAAGTCTCTTTATATAGACCTTAGTGTTTCCCCAATACTGTATCTGAAGTCTCTTTTATATAGACCAAGTGGTCCCCCTAATATGTATCTGAAGTCTCTTTATATAGACCTTAGTGGTATTTAATACTGTATCTCTTTATAGACCTTAGTGGTCCCCTAATACTGTATCTGAAGTCTCTTTATATAGACCTTAGTGGTCCTTTTTAATTCAAGATAAAAAATCTGAAGTCTCTTTATATAAGACCTTAGTGGTCCCCCTAATACTGTATCTGAAGTCTATTTCAAGATAAAGACCTTAGTGGTCCCCAATACTGTATCTGAAGTCTCTTTTATATAGACCTTAGTGGTCCCTAATACTGTATCTGAAGTCTCTTTTATATAGACCTTAGTGGTCCCCCCTAATACTGTATCTGAAGTCCTTTATATAGACCTTAGTGGTCCTAATACTGTATCTAGAAAGTCTCTTTTTTATAGACCTTAGTGGTCCCTAATACTGTATCTGAAGTCTCTTTTTATATAGACCTTAGTGGTCCCCAATACTGTATCTGAAGTCTTTTATATAGACCTTAGTGGTCCCTAATACTGTATCTGAAGTCTCTTTATATAGACCTTAGTGGTCCCCTAATACTGTATCTGAAGTCTTCTTTTATATAGATGTCTTAATATTTAGTGGTGTCTTAATACTGTATCTGAAGTCTTTAGACCTTAGTGGTCCCCCTAATACTGTATAAAAAGTCTCTTTATACAGACCTTAGTGGTCCCCTAATACTGTATCTGAATCTTTATATAGACCTTAGTGGTCCCTAATACTGTATCTGAAGAGTCCAGTTTTGGTTAAGTGTGTGATTCTGCTCTTCTCTGCATGCTGCAGCTCTGATAATTCTGATTTCCAGCTTCTGTGTCTGAGATCGAGAGAAAGATTAAAAGAGAGTGCATGTGAGCGAGATCCCTCCGTCCACAGTCCTCTGACTCGCCTCTATCTCTTCCGTCTCAGGATAACTAATATTTCAAGGGGCGATGTGGTGAACGGGTGTCGGAGCCCAGCCCCCGGGGTCTCCGGGCGCATAAAAAAGGGCAAGGCCAGCCAGGCGGCGACCCTGCCGGCCAAGACCCAGCAGGACGCCCCCACGTCCCAGCTGGAGGGCTTCCTGCATAAAAAGCACAGTGGGAGGGGCATAACAAGAAGGCTTCGAGCAGGTAGGAAGCAACAAATCCTCCAAACCGTACTCAGATGTTAGTTTGTTCACAATAAGGGGACCAGATTTTCAGACAAAATCCACTAGACCTAGAGCTGTTCTCATTGGGGCCTGAGCCCTCCCCCACCCCCCCCCCCAAAGGTCTGATCCTAGACTCCCCCCCTGCTCCCTGCTACTTCATACTCCACTACACCTCAGAGGGGAATGCTTCAACATAGAAAGTCCCAATATTTCAAGATAAAAAGTCCTAATATTTCAAGACAGAAAGTCCTAATATTTCAAGATAAAAAGTCCTAATATTTCAAGATAGAAAGTCCTAATATTTCAAGATAAAAAGTCCTAATATTTCAAGACAGAAAGTCCAAATATTTCAAGATAAAAAAGTCCTAATATTTCAAGATAGAAAGTCCAAATATTTCAAGATAAAAAAGTCCTAATATTTCAAGATAAAAAGTCCTAATATTTCAAGATAAAAAGTCCTAATATTTCAAGATAGAAAGTCCTAATATTTCAAGATAAAAGTCCTAATATTTCAAGACAGAAAGTCCAAATATTTCAAGATAAAAAGTCCTAATATTTCAAGATAAAAAGTCCTAATATTTCAAGACAGAAAGTCCAAATATTTCAAGGTAAAAAGTCCTAATATTTCAAGATAAAAAGTCCTAATATTTCAAGATAAAAAGTCCTAATATTTCAAGATAGAAAGTCCCAATATTTCAAGATAAAAAGTCCTAATATTTCAAGACAGAAAGTCCAAATATTTCAAGATAAAAAGTCCTAATATTTCAAGATAAAAAGTCCTAATATTTCAAGATAGAAAGTCCCAATATTTCAAGATAGAAAGTCCTAATATTTCAAGGTAAAAAGTCCTAATATTTCAAGACAGAAAGTCCAAATATTTCAAGATAAAAAGTCCTAATATTTCAATATAAAAAGTCCTAATATTTCAAGACAGAAAGTCTTTATTTCAAGATAGAAAGTCCTAATATTTCAAGATAAAAAGTCCTAATATTTCAAGATAGAAAGTCCTAATATTTCAAGATAAAAAGTCCTAATATTTCAAGACAGAAAGTCCAAATATTTCAAGATAAAAAGTCCTAATATTTCAAGATAAAAGTCCTAATATTTCACGATAGAAAGTCCTAATATTTCAAGATAAAAAGTCCTAATATTTCAAGATAGTAAGTCCTAATATTTCAAGATAAAAAGTCCTAATATTTCAAGACAGAAAGTCCTAATATTTCAAGATAGAAAGTCCTAATATTTCAAGATAGAAAGTCCTAATATTTCAAGATAAAAAGTCCTAATATTTCAAGATAGAAAGTTCTAATATTTCAAGATAAAAGTCCTAATATTTCAAGATAGAAAGTCCTAATATTTCAAGATAGAAAGTCCTAATATTTCAAGATAAAAAGTCCTAATATTTCAAGATAGAAAGTTCTAATATTTCAAGATAAAAGTCCTAATATTTCAAGATAGAAAGTTCTATTTCAAGATAGTAAGTCCTAATATTTCAAGATAAAAAGTCCAAATATTTCAAGATAGTAAGTCCTAATATTTCAAGATAAAATTACTAATATTTCAAGATAGTAAGTCCTAATATTTCAAGATAGAAAGTCCTAATATTTCAAGATAAAAGTCCTAATATTTCAAGATAGAAAGTCCTAATATTTCAAGATAAAAGTCCTAATATTTCAATATAAAAAGTCCTAATATTTCAAGACAGAAAGTCCTAATATTTCAAGATAAAAAGTCCTAATATTTCAAGATAAAATTACTAATATTTCAAGATAGAAAGTCCCAATATTTCAAGATAGAATCCTAATATTTCAAGAGATAAAGTCCTAATATTTCAAGAGATAAAGTCCTAATATTTCAAGATAGAAAGTCCTAATATTTCAAGATAAAAAGATATAAAGTCCTAATATTTCAAGATAGTAAGTCCTAATATTTCAAGATAGAAAGTCCTAATATTTCAAGATAGAAAGTCCTAATATTTCAAGATAGAAAGTCCTAATATTTCAAGATAGAAAGTCCTAATATTTCAAGATAGAAAGTCCTAATATTTCAAGACACAAAGTCCTAATATTTCAAGATAGAAAGTTCTAATATTTCAAGATAAAAGTCCTAATATTTCAAGATAGAAAGTTCTATTTCAAGATAGTAAGTCCTAATATTTCAAGATAAAAAGTCCTAATATTTCAAGATAAAAAGTCATAATATTTCAAGATAGAAAGTCCCAATATTTCAAGATAAAAAGTCCTAATATTTCAAGACAGAAAGTCCAAATATTTCAAGATAAAAAGTCCTAATATTTCAAGACAGAAAGTCCAAATATTTCAAGATAAAAAGTCCTAATATTTCAAGATAAAAAGTCCTAATATTTCACGATAGAAAGTCCTAATATTTCAAGATAAAAAGTCCTAATATTTCAAGATAGAAAGTCCCAATATTTCAAGATAAAAAGTCCTAATATTTCAAGACAGAAAGTCCAAATATTTCAAGATAAAAAGTCCTAATATTTCAAGATAGAAAGTCCTAATATTTCAAGACACAAAGTCCTAATATTTCAAGATAGAAAGTCCTAATATTTCAAGATAGAAAGTCCTAATATTTCAAGATAGAAAGTCCTAATATTTCAAGATAGTAAGTCCTAATATTTCAAGATAGAAAGTCCTAATATTTCAAGATAGTAAGTCCTAATATTTCAAGATAGAAAGTCCTAATATTTCAAGATAGAAAGTCCTAATATTTCAACATAAAAGTCCTAATATTTCAAGATAAAAAGTCCTAATATTTCAAGATAGAAAGTTCTAATATTTCAAGATGAAAGTTCTAATATTTCAAGATAAAAGTCCTAATATTTCAAGATAAAAGTCCTAATATTTCAAGATAAAAGTCCTAATATTTCAAGATAAAAAGTCCTAATATTTCAAGATAAAAAGTCCTAATATTTCAAGATAGTAAGTCCTAATATTTCAAGATAAAAGTCCTAATATTTCAAGATAAAAAGTCCTAATATTTCAAGATAGTAAGTCCTAATATTTCAAGATAGTAAGTCCTAATATTTCAAGATAAAAGTCCTAATATTTCAAGATAGAAATTCCTAATATTTCAAGACACAAAGTCCTAATATTTCAAGATAGAAATTCCTAATATTTCAAGACACAAAGTCCTAATATTTCAAGATAAAAAGTCCTAATATTTCAAGATAGAAAGTCCTAATATTTCAAGATAAAAAGTCCTAATATTTCAAGATAGAAAGTCCTAATATTTCAAGATAGAAAGTCCTAATATTTCAAGATAGAAAGTCCTAATATTTCAAGATAAAAAGTCCTAATATTTCAAGATAGAAAGTCCTAATATTTCAAGATAGAAAGTCCTGTCAGTCACAGTGAAAACCGGGGACATTTCCGGGGACAAATCCAGCCGGGGACAGGTCCCCAAAACCGGGGACAGGTCCCCAAAACCGGGGACTGTCCCCAGAAACCGGGGACGTCTGATCACCCTATCCTACAAGGCAGCTTTAAAGTCCCTCCCCTCGAATTTCCCTTCGGGGATCAATAAAGTATTTCTGATTCTGATTCTGAAAGATGTGACTGTTGTAAATGTGTTATAAATTGTTATATTTGTTATAAATATAACTGCTATAAATAAAAGGTGTGTTATTATTTGTTGTTGTTGAGGATGATTCTGAGCGGTTGAATGATGACTGTGTGTCTGCAGGTCGTGGCACAACGTGTACTGCGTGATCAACCAGCAGGAGATGGGTTTCTATAAGGATCAGAAGAGCGCCAGCCAGGGGATCCCCTACCACAGCGAGATCCCCGTCACCCTGAGGGACGCCGTCTGCGAGGTGGCGCTGGACTACAAGAAGAAGAAACACGTCTTCAAACTCAAGTGAGCTTCCTGATAAGAGTTTGCGCACCTGAAAGGTTAAAGCAGGAGCGTCAGACTCAACGATTTAATGTTGTTTGTCACCGCCCAATGAGAGGAGAGCGCAGATTTGAGTGGCACATGCGTCACTTTTGCAAGTAGCATATAAGATGCTAACGAGACTTTTTGTCCTGAAGTAGCCTCCGAGATGCTAACGAGATGCTAACAAGAGTCTTCTGTAGCATCTGAAGTAGCCTCCCGAGATGCTAAGTAGAGTCTTCTGTAGCATCTGAAGTAGCCTCCGAGATGCTAACCAGAGACTTCTGTAACGTCTGAAGTAGCCTCCGAGATGCTAACGAGATGCTAACAAGAGTCTTCTGTAACGCATCTTCTGTAGCCTCCCTCCCGAGATGCTAACAAGAGTCTTCTGTAGCATCTGAAGTAGCCTCCGAGATGCTGTAAGCATCTGAAGTAGCCTCCGAGATGCTAACCAGAGACTTCTGTAACGTCTGAAGTAGCCTCCGAGATGCTAACAAGATGCTAACTAGAGACTTCTGTAACGTCTGAAGTAGCCTCCGAGATGCTAACGAGATGCTAACAAGAGTCTTCTGTAACGTCTTCTGTAGCCTCCGAGATGCTAACGAGATGCTAACAAGAGTCTTCTGTAGCATCTGAAGTAGCCTCCGAGATGCTAACAAGAGTCTTCTGTAGCATCTGAAGTAGCCTCCGAGATGCTGACCAGAGACTTCTGTAACGCCTGAAGTAGCCTCCGAAGTTGCTAACAAGATGCTAACGAGAGGTTCTGTAACGTCTGAAGTAGCCTCCCGAGATGCTAACAAGAGACTTCAGTTGTAACGTCTGAAGTAGCCTCCGAGATGTAACGAGATGCTAAAAGAGAGCTAACCATAGATGCTAGCAACTTCTGTAACGTCAACACAGTAAAAATGGACCTACTTAACGAAGTTGGTTCACTGTTAGCAAGCTACAAGTTAGCATCAAACACAACAAAGGCTGTCAGTTCAATGGTGTTTTGAGCTAATGTTAGCATCAATCAACCATAGCTAGCTAGAACGTTTCTGAAATGACTGCTAGCTTAGCTACAAGCTAGCATTCAAACACTACAAAGGCTGTCAGTTGAATGGTGTTTTTAGCTAACGTTAGCATCAATCAACCATAGCTAGCTAGAACGTTTCTGAAATGACTGCTAGCTTAGCTACAAGCTAGCATTCAAACACAACAAAGGCTGTCAGTTGAATGGTGTTTTGAGCTAATGTTAGCATCAATCAACCATAGCTAGCTAGAACGTTTCTGAAATGTCTGCTAGCTTAGCTACAAGCTAGCATTCAAACACAACAAAGGCTGTCAGTTGAATGGTGTTTTGAGCTAATGTTAGCATCAATCAACCATAGCTAGCTAGAACGTTTCTGAAATGACTGCTAGCTTAGCTACAAGCTAGCATTCAAACACAACAAAGGCTGTCAGTTGAATGGTGTTTTGAGCTAATGTTAGCATCAATCAACCATAGCTAGCTAGAACGTTTCTGAAATGACTGCTAGCTTAGCTACAAGCTAGCATTCAAACACAACAAAGGCTGTCAGTTGAATGGTGTTTTGAGCTAATGTTAGCATCAATCAACCATAGCTAGCTAGAACGTTTCTGAAATGACTGCTAGCTTAGCTACAAGCTAGCATTCAAAACAACAAAGGCTGTCAGTTGAATGGTGTTTTGATTATCAATCTGCTTTATAGAATCTGAAAAGCTACAAGCTAGCATTCAAAAACAACAAAGGCTGTCAGTGGAATGGTGAAAGTGATTACTGCTTTATAGATTATTTGTGCTAAGCTAAAATGCTAATATCGTTGATGCGTTCTCTGCCTTCCACAGGATCACTGACGGGAACGAGTATCTCTTCCAAGCCAAAGACGACGTAAGTTTTACCTACGCATTATGTAATAACAACTGCATTATGTAATAACACCTGCAGTATGTTATAACACCTGCAGTATGTTATAACACCTGCAGTATGTAATAACACCTGCAGTATGTCATAACACCTGCAGTATGTCATAACACCTGCAGTATGTCATAACACCTGCAGTATGTCATAACACCTGCAGTATGTCATAACAACTGCAGTATGTCATAACTGTAGTATGTAATAACTGAGGTTTGTAACAACAACTGCAGTATCTAATAACACCTGCAGTATGTTATAACACCTGCAGTATGTCATAACACCTGCATTATGTAATAACACCTGCAGTATGTTATAACACCTGCAGTATGTCATAACACCTGCAGTATGTCATAACACCTGCAGTATGTCATAACACCTGCAGTATGTCATAACACCTGCAGTATGTAAACACCTGCAGTATGTCATAACACCTGCAGTATGTCATAACAACTGCAGTATGTCATAACTGTAGTATGTAATAACTGAGGTTTGTAACAACTGCAGTATCTAATAACACCTGCAGTATGTTATAACACCTGCAGTATGTCATAACAACTGCAGTATGTAATAACTGCAGTATGTAATAACACCCGCAGTATGTAATAACACCTGCAGTATCTCATAACACCTGCAGTATGTCATAACACCTGCTGTATGTAATAACTGAGGTTTGTAATAACAACTGCAGTATGTTATAACACCTGCAGTATGTCATAACAACTGTAGTATGTAATAACTGAGGTTTGTAATAACACCTGCAGTATGTAATAACAACTGCAGTATGTCACAATACCTGCAGTATATCATAGCAACTGTAGTATGTAATAACTGAGGTTTGTAATAACAACCGCAGTATCTCATAACACCTGCAGTATGTCATAACAACTGTAGTATGTAATAACTGAGGTTTGTAATAACACCTGCAGTATGTAATAACAACTGCAGTATGTCACAACACTTGCAGTATGTCACAACACCTGCAGTATGTCATAACAACTGTAGTATGTAATAACTGAGGTTTGTAATAACAACCGCAGTATGTCATAACACCTGCAGTATGTCATAACAACTGTAGTATGTAATAACTGAGGTTTGTAATAACAACTGCAGTATGTTATAACACCTGCAGTATGTCATAGCACCTGCAGTATATCATAGCAACTGTAGTTTGTAATAACACCAATATTGTTATTACATAATGTGTTATTACGCAATGCGTACTGTTACATTGTGCTAACCGCTGACCCTTCCCTCCGTCTCTCTCCTTCTCTTGTCTCTCTCGTCTCTCTCCGTCTCTCTCCTTCCCTCCTTTCCTCGTCTCTCTCCTTCTCTCTCTCGTCTCTCTCCTTCCCTCCTTTCCTCGTCTCTCCTTCTCTCGTCTCTCTCCTTCTCTCGTCTCTCTCCTTCTCTCCTTCCCTCCGTCTCTCTCCTTCTCTTGTCTCTCTCGTCTTTCTCCGTCTCTCTCCTTCCTCGTCTCTCTCCTTCTCTCCTTCTCTCGTCTTTCTCCTTCTCTCCTTCCCTCCGTCTCTCTCCTTCTCTTGTCTCTCTCGTCTTTCTCCGTCTCTCTCCTTCTCTCCTTCTCTCTCCTTCTCTCCTTCCCTCCGTCTCTCTCCTTCTCTTGTCTCTCTCGTCTTTCTCCGTCTCTCTCCTTCCCTCGTCTCTCTCCTTCTCTCCTTCTCTCGTCTTTCTCCCTCTCTCCTTCTCTCCTTCCCTCCTTCCCTCCGTCTCTCTCCTTCTCTCTCCGTCTTTCTCCTTCTCTCCTTCTCTCGTCTTTCTCCTTCCCTCCATCTCTCTCCTTCCCTCCGTCGCTCTCCTTCTCTCCGTCTCCCTCCTTCTCTCCATCCTCCAGGAGGAGATGAATGTGTGGATCTCGACCATCTCGGCCGCGGTGCCGGGCGATCGGGTGGAGGTGACGCCGAGCAGCCACAGCACGCCGGCCCCCGCCGCACGCGCTCAGACGCTGCCGGCCTCCGTCGCTACCGCGGCGACGGCCTCGGCGGCCGAGTCCAGCCCGGGCAAACGAGAGAAAGACAAGGAGAAACGCTTCAGCCTGTTTAGCAAGAAGAAATAGATGCTCCCCCTCCCCCTCCCCCCCCCCCCCCCCCCCCGGGGCTGTTTGGGGTCGCTCGGCGTCATCGATCCATCGCCAGTCAAATCTTTGTTGAAGACGTTCGTATCAATCGGCCGAACGTTCGATGTAGAGTCGGCTCGTAGCAACTGAGGCATTTACATCGCTACGTTTCCCCTCTCATTCCCCTGCTCTGTGTTCCCCCTCTCATTCCCCCTGCTCTGGTGTTCCCCCCTCTCATTCCCCCTGCTCTGGTGTTCCCCTCTCATTCCCCCTGCTCTGGTGTTCCCCCCTCATTCCCCCCCCCCTGCTCTGGTGTTCCCCCTCTCATTCCCCCTGCTCTGGTGTTTCCCCTCTCATTCCCCCCCTGCTCTGGTGTTCCCCCCTCATTCCCCTGCTCTGGTGTTTCCCCCTCTCATTCCCCCTGCTCTGGTGTTCCCCCCTCATTCCCCCTGCTCTGGTGTTCCCCCTCTCATTCCCCCTGCTCTGGTGTTCCCCCTCTCATTCCCCCCTGCTCTGGTGTTCCCCTCTCATTCCCCTGCTCTGGTGTTTCCCCTCTCATTCCCCCTGCTCTGGTGTTTCCCCTCTCATTCCCCCTGCTCTGGTGTTTCCCCCTCTCATTCCCCCTGCTCTGGTGTTTCCCCCTCATTCCCCCTGCTCTGGTGTTCCCCTCTCATTCCCCCCTGCTCTGGTGTTTCCCCTCTCATTCCCCTGGTGTTTCCCCCCTCATTCCCCCCTGCGTTTCTCCCTCTCATTCCAGATTCTCAGATCTATGGATATGGATATATATGGATGTAGATATCTATGGATGTAGATATCTATGGATGTAGATATCTATGGATCGATGGATGTAGATATTTATGGGTCTATATCTCTATCTGAGCCGTTCCTCCAGCACCCAGCATTACCGGTTGCTACGTCAAATCAAATCCCCAAACAGCCTTCCTTTCTTTCCCTTCTGTTCTCTTCCTCCTCTTCCTCCTCTTCCTCTCTGAAAGCGTGACTCCAGCATGCAAGCTCCGAGCCAAAACTCTCCACTCTGTGCCTATCAACCGCCCGGTCCGGCTCAGAGCGTCAGCTGCAACACACCCACCTGTGTCCTCCGTTTGTAAGATAAGGAGCAGGAAAAACATTTAAAAAAAAAAAAAACAAGATTGGATTGAGAATAAAAACCATATTTTGGGGGGGGGGTCTGCAAACGCTTCAGGCAGCTGCTGTCATGACAACAACAATAATAAAACCAGAGTTTGCCGCTGAACAACAACACGATGTAGAGGAGTTCCTAGAATATTCCACTTTTATTATTATTATTTTTCCTATTATTTGTGTTTTCTATCTCCCGGCTTTTTTTCGTCCACTGCTGCCTTTTGTGGGTTGTGTTTACGCTTCCAAGTTGTCTCAGTTTCTTTCTTTTTTTTTTGGGGGAGGGGGGTAGTTGTAGTTCCTGTTAGGGTCCAACCTCAGCTTTTGCGAGGCCTTGTATTTGCAAGATGACGTGTATCCCTCTGTAGTGGGGAAAACTGAGACCGCAGCGGGGTAAACCTCCGAAATTACACCTCTCACGGGTTGGGAAATTAACGCTTGGTATGTGTGTCGATGTGAAGGTCGAAAAAGTACGCAATCATGTTGTGAAAAATGTAAAAAAAAAAAATATATATACTGTATATCCCAACACGTGTTGTACTGTAAAAATCCAATTCATAGTACAAAACAAAAGCGCACTAGAAGTGCATTTTGTGCATTGAATAATCCCGCTTTTCTCTTGGTTACATGTGTGCAATAAACCTGTGGAAAGCTAATTATTATTCATTATGTTCTGTTACGTTCTGGTGCTGTCTAATTCCTGCAGCTTCACAGAAAAAGAGAAAGAAAGAAAGAAAGAAAGAAAGAAAGTGGCTGTAATTTGGAGCGTTACCCTGCTGTGCTTTGAACTGTATGTATAACTTGTGTATAACAATCTGTTATTAAATTAACCTGTTATTAATTTCACCTATATTTACTACTAATAAGACCTACCAACAACTAATAAGCTTTGATTGAGCATAACTTTCTTAATGGGTTATGTAGACTTAACAAATCTAAATGAAGGAGCTATCGAGTCTCGATGCGTAACTAAGACCAGGAAGAATGTGTAACTCAAAATTTAAAGCATCCACACTGTCAAAAAAAAAAGTACAAACCAGGACCTTTAAGGAACAAGACCTTGTCCCTGGGGTGGTACCCTCAAAGGGACATTGTTGTACCTTGAATAAGAGGATCACATTTGGACCTTAGCTGTTTGCAGGGCTGTAGGACTCGAGTCCGGTCTTGGACTCGAGTCCGGACTCAAGACCATTTTTCTATGGTCTCGGACTTGTCTCGACTAGTATTTGGACTCGGACTTGTCTCGGTTTCGGCCCACTGGTCTTGCCCAATATGGCTTCTGGTCTGGACCGAGTCCAGGTGTCTTTATTATGTTGATAATAATAATATTGGAGGGAAAGGGAAACCCAAAATGATTGTCTTGATACTGTCATGCATAAGACCTTTATTCTGTCCTGGACTCGGTCTTGACTTGGACTCGACTAGTCCTGGTCTTGGACTTTGGACTAAGGTGGTCTTGGACTTGACTAGTCCTGGTCTTGGACTCTTGGACTCGACTAAGGTGGTCTTGGACTCAACTAGTCCTGGTCTTGGACTTGTCTTGGACTCGACTAAGGTGGTCTTGGACTGACTAGTCCTGGTCTTGGACCTTGCCTGGTCTTTGTAGTCCTGGTCTTGGACTTGTCTTGGACAATATTAACACCTTTGCCTGTTTGTACCTTCTAAGGGACAATTAAACCTTTGAGGATCAATAATGTACCTTAAAGGTACAAATATGTACCTTACACCTCAGAAAGTACACACTGTACAACGGAAGGTGCAGAAATGTACCTTCAAGATACATTTTGTACTTTTAAGGGAACATTTGCTAAGTTTGTACCTTAGGGAACAAACATGGACCTGTATTGGACCTCTTATTTTGACAGTGCAGTAAGGTTTATTTTCTACTCTGGTGACATGTTTAAGAAGCTTTCTTTCTTCCTTTAGCTATTTGGGATATGTTTTGGTTTCCTCCAGTCTGTCTATAGTTTAGTATGGAGACGTACGTAGATATACTATAAAAACTAAATTGCTTTAAGCGTTGCTGTTTAGTGGACAAGTTGGATCTATAAAAAGCATTTACTGGAAGTGAGTAATGTTGCAGAGTAATGGCCGCTTGCTTGTTGGCTTCAGCGCTCCATTTTTATTAGACATTATTTTTCTGACTTTTGCTGCCGATGAAGTGAAATG